>JAOTJB010330955.1:0-13320 GCA_027123815.1 Erythroxylum minutifolium
ATAAAGCCCAAAAATAACCCTAAAGTTTTAGCATCTTAGAAAGTTTTAAATTCATACTTATTAATATGCATGTTACGAATTAATATTATGCGGGATGAGTTTTAGGGTTCAAAATTTATAATTTTTGGTTTGATTTGTAACATTTTGACCCAATTCTCAATTTAAGCTGACAGGATTGTCTGTGTCATAGCATTAAGAAATTGGAGCTATGACGCTTTCATAAAGCTTATGCAAAATTTGGGTATTTTAATTTCAAAATTTGGTAATTTAAAGAAATATATAGTATTTGAAATTAAATTAATTTGAAGCAACATGTTGCCAAAGCAACCTCTATTGTGAAAATTAATTTAACTTAGAATGTTAAAAAGTTCTCTGTGTATGTTATTCATACGAATATTGACTAGCCCAAAGGAAAGTTAATATTTGGCCCGAATTGCATATACAATTATGGTGGTAAATATGTGGCAATTATTCAGTATAATATGTGAACATTAAATCGGTCCAAAGAAAGGTTTGCTGTTTGACATGCCTTATTGCCAGTGTTTGATTACTACACTAAGGTGCCATTTACAGGTTAGTATTTTGTCCAAAGACTAAACATTAATGTTGTGCTAGGTATTTTGTGATGGGGCCCTACCATTATCTATATATAATTAATTTGGCATATTATATTGTTGTTATGTGAGTAATTAGATTTTGTTTGTTTTGTTCTCTACTCGTTTTGTTCTCTACTCAATTCTTGGTTCTACTGCAAATATCTCTGCTAGTGTTAATTCAATTCCTATGCTTAATGGCACAAAATTTTCAGTCATGGAAGGAGAACGTTTTGATTATTCTTGGAGTCATAGATTTGGATCTTGCTTTACAAGACGATCAACCTGATCCACTTACTAGTGAGAGTACCTCTGATTAAAAGAGGGAGATGGAAAAGTGGGAAAGGTCGAATCATATGAGTTTGATGATTATGAAACGTGCCATTCCAGAAGCTTTTTGGGGTACTATATCTGATCAAATTACTACGGCTAAGGGTTTCCTTGAGGATGAAAAGGCTGAAACAAGTACACTTTTGGCAAAGCTTATCTCAATGAGGTATATAGGAAAAGGAAACATAAGAGAGTACATTATAGAAATGTCTCACATTGCTTCAAAATTGAAAGCACTTAAGTTGGAATTATCCGAAGACTTATTAGTGCATCTAGTTTTGATATCTCCTCCAGCACAGTACAATTAATTTAAGGTGAGCTATAACTGTCAAAAAGAGACATGGTCTCTTAATGAGCTTATCTCACATTGTGTCCAAGAAGAGGAAAGGTTGAAGCATGATAAGGTGGAAAGTTCTTATTTAGCCACAACATCTAAGGACAAAAGGAATAAAAGAAAGAAAACTAAAGAAGCTGCGGTCCCAGCAACACAAAAGAAACAACAAAAAGATGGAAATCTAAAAGGCTATTTCTTCTATGTCACTAAAGGTCATGTAAATAAGCAGTGTGCCAATTATCACGCATGGTGTGCAAAGAAAGCTATGCTTCTTATTTTGGTTTGTTCTGAGGTTAATTTGACTTCAGTACCTAGACACACATGGTGGTTAGATTCTGGTGCAACAACTCACATCAGTGTGTCTATGTAGGGTTGCCTGAGTTGCCAAAAACTAAGTGATGGTGAAAGATACATCTATGTAGGTGACAACAAGTTGGTAGAAGTCGAAGCAATAGGGACTTTTAGATTATTGTTAAGAACTGGATTTTATTTGGATTTAGTTGAGATCGTGTTCTTTTAGATGGAATTTGATTTCAATTTTTACTTTGGACAAATCTAGTTATTGTTGTTCATTTGGAAATGGAACATTTAGTCTCTTTTAAAATTCAAATTTGGTTGGTGTCGGTTCTTTATCAAGTTACGATAATCTATATATGCTTGACACTAATTCTTCATTTAATGATATCTTGCATATGGGTATACGAAGTTTAAAGCGCAAATTAACTGGAGAGAATTTTGCCTCTTTTAGACACAAGAAATTAGGTCACATCTTCGAAAGGAGAATTGAGAAACTTGTGTCAAACGGAATTCTCGATCCCTTGACTTTAGAGATTTTGCTACTTGTGTTAATTACATTAAAGGGAAACAAACAAATGTCAGAAGATTGGGTGCCAATAGGACTTCAAACGTCTTACAACTTATCCATACATATATTTATGGGCCATTCCCTACAAAATCTTGGAATGATCAACCATATTTTATAACATTCATAGACGACTTCTCACGATATGGCTACCTTTATTGCGATATGGCCATGTTCAAAAACTTTAAGTCTGAAGTTGATAACTAACTCAACAAAAGGATTAAAAGTATCATATCTGACTGTGGTGGCGAGTACGACGGTAGATATAATGGATCAGGTGAATAATGTCCATAATCATTTGCTAAATTCCTAGAGGAATGTGGTATCGTCCTACAATACACTATGCCAGGTTCGCCTAACATGAATGGTATTGCTGAAAGATGAAACAGAACGCTCAAGGATATGGTAAAGAGTATGATTAGTCATTCTACCTTTTCAGAATCACTCTGGGGAGAAGCATTAAAGACTGCAGCATATATACTCAACAAGGTTCCAACTAAAGCAACTGATAAGACCCCTTATGATTTTTGGATGGGCAAGAAGCCTAGTTTGAAGCATTTGGGGATGTCTAGCTGAGGCAAGGCCTTATAGGCTAAATGAAAAGAAACTGGACTCAAGAACTATTAGTTGTTACTTTATTGGATATTCTGAAAGATCCAAGGGTTACAAGTTTTATGATCCCACTACTAAGGCAATTTTTGAGAAGTGAAATGCCCGATTTTTTAAGGATGTCGAGTTTGCAGAGGGAGAAAGCATTAAAGACTTTGTTTTTGAAGAGGAACACGTTGAAATTCCTCTAATTTCTATTAACAATGATCAGGGTTAAGTTTCCATTCCTGACATTATTCAAGGAGCAATTATGGATCAAGACAATGTCATAGAAACTCCTCCCCAAGTTCAACAACTTATTCTAGAAGAACAAACTCTACAATCTCAAGAACCTATGCCATTAAGGAGATCCACTAGAGAGAGGAGAAATGCAATTCCAGATTATTATGTTGTATTTCTTCAAGAATATGCAGTTGAAATTGGTATGGTAGAAGATGATCCAATCAACTTCTGTCAAGCCATGGAAAATTCTAACTCTCAAAAGTGGATTGATGCCATGAATGAAGAGATAAGGTCCACGAAGGACAATGATGTTTGGGACTTTGTACCATTGCCTAAAGGTGCAAAACCTATTAGTTGTAGATAGATATTTAAGACCAAGAAGGATTCGAAAGGCAATGTAGAAAGGTACAAGGCTCGTCTTGTTGCAAAGGGCTTTACACAGAAATAAGGAATTGATTATAAAGAGACTTTCTCTCCGGTTTCTTCAAAAGACTCTTTTAGGATAATAATGGCATTAGTGACACATTTTCATCTTGAGTTACATTAGATGGATGTTAAGACAACGTTTCTCAATGGTGACATTAATGAGACTATTTATATGGTGCAGCTAGAAAACTTTGTGTCACGAGATGCAAAGCAAATGGTTTGCAAACTAAAGAAATCCATCTATGCACTCCAGCAGGCATCTCGTCAATAGTATTACAAATTTCACCAAGTTGTCATCTCGTTCAGTTTTGAGATGAACTTGGTTGATGATTGTTTATACCATAAGTTTAGTGGGAGTAAGTACATTTTTTCTAGTTTTATATATCAATGACATATTGCTTGCCACTAATGATATGGGCTTATTGCACGAAACTAAGAGATTTCTATCAAAGAAATTTAAAATGAAAGATCTTGGTGATGCCTCTTTTATTTTAGGGATTCAGATACATCGGGAATACTCCCGAGGTATTCTTGGATTATCACAAAAGAGCTATATCGAAAAGGTACTTAAAAGGTTTGGCATGTAAGATTGTAAACCAGGTGATACCCCTGTGTCTAAAGGAGATAAGTTCAGTTTAAGTCAATGCCCCAAAAATGACTTTGAAGCTAAAGAAACGTAGAAGATTCCTTATGCTTTGACAATTGGAAGTCTAATGTATGTTCAGGTTTATACGCGTCAAGATATTGCATACATTGTTGGAATGCTAGGGAGATATTTAAGTAACCCAAGATTGGATCACTCGAAAGCAACCAAACGGGTCATGCGGTACTTGCAGAGAACGAAAGATTATATGCTCACATACAGAAAATCAGATAAGCTGGAGATCATTGGTTATTCTAATTCTAATTTTGCTGGATGCCAAGATAGGAGGAGATCCACTTCGGGCTATATCTACCTGCTTGCTAAAGGAGCTATTTCCTGGAAGAGTGCTAAGCAGACACTTATAGCTTCTTCCACCATGGCAGCGAAGTTTATAGCATGTTATGAGACATCCAACCACGTGATATGGCTACAAAACTTTGTCACAGGGCTGGGCATTATGGACTCTATTGAAAGACCACTTAAGTTATTTTGTGACAATAACTCGATAGTGCTATATTCCAATATCAATAGGAACTCCACAAAGTCGAAGCACATCGATATCAAGTTCCTAATTGTTAAAGAGAGGGTTTAGAGTGGACAGTTATCTATACAGCACATGGGATCAAACTCCATGATTGTGGATCCGTTTATTAAAGGAGTGCCACCTAAGGTCTTTCACGAGCATACTGCATGCTCATATGGGTGTTGCATCTTTTCAGGATATATAGTTTCAGTGGGAGTTTGTATTGTAGATGCTTTTCAGATTAGACATTTTTTCACTGTCATTTTGGATACAATTTTTAGTTAATTTGTTGGAGGTTATTTTCAGCTTTAAGTCATTTGATTTATTTTGTCTCTGAACTTATTTAAAATTGATCTTACTAAAGAATAAGGTTGGAATAGTTGGAAATAAGCATGTGAAGATCACACTACTTATAATTTCCACGCTACATATCCATACTTAATCCATGTCATTTGGTTATATCAGCATATGTGACCATTGATGGGTCTAGTTACGTAAATTGTAGCGAATGACGCTTTGATCCTATATTGGTATGATTGATAGACCAGATTGTCTGGGGACACATACAGTAATGATAGTAAAATTTTGAGTACTCATAAGATTAATACACAATTTTAAGGTAACACAAATAGCCTAAGTGGGAGATTCTAAGGATTTTTAATCTAACATGTGGGCTTATATGTGTATAATTGTGTATAAAGGCTATCATATAAAGTTGAGCTCAATTAATTAAAGTATTCTAATATGGTTATCATATTTCGGGCTTTATGTATCTATTTTAAGTGTGGGCTTTATATGTGCATAGACTAGGTTATAATTTCTAGTTTTATGATGGACCAAACTAGAAATTAGATTAGGGTTTTACCCTAATAAAGTGGTTATGGTCTCCAAATTAAATGTACGCATCATTTTTTCTGACATCCCATCATCAGAGAGAAAATAGAGAATTAAGGGAAAACTCTGAAGAAAAGGCTACGTTCTAATTTGGAAGACAAAACTGCAAGACTCTAGTGCAGATTTCATAATGGATTCAGGTATGCTTCCGCATTTATTTAATTCTTGATGATTTGATATGAACGGATCTTGGCTTTAAAGGGATTAAAGACCAACAAAATTCTCTGCAACAATACTGACACTCATATTTTTTGTTTTCACTAGAGGTGGAGGTGGGGTAGCTCTAGAGGGGAAGAAGGTGGTGAGGTAGGAGTTTGGTGAGGTCTTCGTCTTCTGAGACATTGAAGCCAAAGAGTTTTAAGCTAGTGGTTATGGAAGTTGGCTTTGTTTGATAGTCAAGCTCTGCCATTAAAACCCTACACACATTAAACACGTTCTGGGATTTGTTTTCACTAGAACAGGGAAGTAGCAAAAGTGGGAAATGTATGGTGCATTGCGATTATGGTCTTAGACTCAACAAAGTGCAAGTGGCAAGGTTTTGCATGAGTGAGGTATATATAGATATTTAAAGGATGATTGAAAGAGAGTGAAAGGGTATTCAAGAAAGGAAAATGATAAACAATAAGAGTAGCAAGAGAGAAGCGTTGCGTTTTATATTATTATGGGACCCACCTCTATTTTTAAAATTTTTTCTTAAAAAATTCCACATCAGCAAAAATTTTGCTACATCAGCAATTAACTGACGGTGGCTTAATACCGTTGATGGTGAGGATTTATTTTGAACATTTTCCAATCATTATGATTTATTTTGAATATTTTGTAAACGTTATAGTTCATTTTAAACACCTTGAACCGTTAAGGTCTATTTTAGACACTAGTGTAAACATTAGGGGTTATTTTGCTCTTTTGGCCTAAATTTGGTTATAAACTTATTGGATGATATAGGCTTCAAATAAGCATCTTATCCTAAGTCATTAACTTTAACTCTTTCAAAATCTTACCATTCTATGTATAATATGGAATCTTGATATTTTGTTTAATTGGAACTTATGAAAATATGTTATTGTAGTAGGTATAAAAGAAAAAACTTTTTATTATAAAATATCCACTATTATATTTTTCTCCTTACACAAATCCATACTACTATGGAATTTAGTTGTAGAGGTATTCATTAAAGAATCTCATTTTTTGTAGATAACCAAGAAAATATAAATCTTATTACATTTATCTCATGATAGTGCTTCAGCATTCTCATTTCCTAATTTCTACTAAATTTAAACACTTCAAACTTTTTAAAATTTTAAACCAGTATTTTATTCAATACATATGACTTTATCATATAAAGTCATTAGTAAATATAATAAAACATAAGTATTCCTCATTTTATGAATTGTTATCACATTTAACACATCACATGTATAAAATTTAAAAATTCAATACCATCATCATCTTTATACTAAAGGTTAATTTTGTCATTATTCAACTTAACAAACTTCATAAGTTTCATATAATTCACAATCAAAAGGATACATATATTTGTATATAACCTTGTAATTCTCATTTTGTAGATTTAATCGACATCAAATAAATTTAGATAAGAATAAGTCACCCTTATTTTATTCTTTCCACTTATTTTAATCAACATCTTACTTTTTATTCTTTCCACTTATTTTAAGAATAAGTCACCCTTGATTCAATAACTATAAGCCACTTTTATAAATTTAGATAAATTATTTACTAAATAATTTATTTCTTATCATTCTTTAAACGTTGTAGTAAAGCTGAATCTAAATTCAGTATCAAATATTCAAATTATGAATAAAAATATATATGATCGTTATCATATTTTTATAAGCTAGAAATTCATGTAAATATTTTCTTATAATGAAAATTATTATCATCCCATAGAAAATGCCTTCAATTATAGTTCTTATTTATGCTTTTAGTAAGATAAATTAAATGGAACAATTTCATTAAAATACTATGCCTTTCAACTCTACTCTATGCAACTAATCACATTGTGCTATTATAGTATTGACATTCATCTTATATGTTACCATTGAAGTTTAAGAGACATTAATCAGCTCAAATTTTTACCATATTTTCATCATATTTATGATATTCACATATGTCTAAAAATTTATCACCAAATTCTCAATAAATATTATAGCAAAATCATATAATAGATATACAAGTTTTCTAGTTAACTTCGAGAACTCTTCTCAAACTTAACCCATATCTAAGCAATTTAGTTCACAAATACTTAGTATCAACTATACTAAACATATGTAATTTTTACTCAAAATAAAATATAAATATAAGAAAAGCAAGTAATAAGTTATATGCCATGAGAATTAAATAAGATTAGGAATTTAATCAGTTATTTATTATTTTCACTATTTTATTCGAAATAATAACTCTCACTGCTATCTAAAAAGATTACTCTGATCTCTCTAGTAGGCTAGGATCCTATTCAAATTTAGACAATCTTAAGTTTGCTTAATAAACTAACTGATAAAATGCCCAAAACACGTCAATGGGCTGGGCCAATTATCCAACAGACGTTAGCCTAATTTTATGCTTCTATTTTGATTTTTCTCACTTATCAGGTGTACATATTGTTATAGTTAGTTTTCCTTCTGTACAGATGTACATAGTCATTTTATGGGTTTTCTGTTTCTGTGATTCTAGAAGTCAATAGCCAATAGTAAAAGGGTAGGAGGTAGCATAAATAGAGCCTTATACATATAAGAACATTCAAGAAAATACCGTTTTCTTCACCCACCGATTTCTAGCACGGTACCAGAGCCAACAACAAAAAATCTGCTTCTTTTACCCTAACTTATCTGATTCTTCTACCTTAGCCTACTATGTCAACTACAGTTGACAACAGTGGCTCTAATGCCACAAATGTACCCACATCAAATGAATATGAACCCTACTTTATCACCAATACTGAAAATCCTGGTGCTGTGCTTGTCACCACACCATTTAACGGGAACAACTACATCACCTAGAGTAAATCCAAGCTTTGTGTGCTAAAGACAAGCTATCCTTCATAGATGGAACCTGCATCATGCCTATAGAAGATCCGATTTTGTTAGCAAAATGGAAGAGAGTAGACAATATGGTAAAGTCATGGATTCTTAATGCCATGATTAAAGAACTAGGTGATGCCTTTCTGTCCTTTACTACAGCTAGGGAACTCCAGGTAGAATTGCAAGAGAGGTTTGGTGAAGCTAATGGGCCATTATTATACCAAATAGAAAGGGAGATAAGTTCTCTTAAACAAGGCACTTTAACAGTTTCTGCTTACTACACTAAGCTTAAAAATTTATGGGATGGTTTGTCTAGCTTAAGTCTAATTCCCATGTGTATATGTGATGCTTCTAGGGCTATTACGACTAAGGAAAATGCTCACAAACTTGTGCAATTTTTAATGGGTCTAAATGATGAGTTTGAGCATGTTGCTAACCAAATTATGTTGATGGAGCCTTTACCTATAGTGACTAAAGCCTTCTCTATGCTACAAACTATTGAAAGACAAAGAGTAGTGAGTTCTAGTATGGACAACACTCCTAACATGACTATGCTAGCTAAGCGGTCAAATAACATGAAGAAAGGTGGGAGAAGTAATAACAGTTCGAGCAAAGGCCCTTTTATTAAAAAGGAGGATAAATATTGTGAAAAATGCAAAAAGAATGGGCATACCTTGGAGACCTGCTTCAAAATTCATGGGATCCCCGACTGGTACGAGGAGCTTACTGCACAAAGGGAGAAGGGAAAGGCAAATATGGCACAATCAGCTAACAGTCTAGTAAATACTATACAAGAACAAAATGAAGAAAACTCATTGAATGGGCAGATACCCTCCAATCTTACAAATTTCATTCAACAAGAAATAAGTAAGGCTATCAAGGGCAAAGCCACAGGGAAGGTAAAATGTTCAGGGTTCCAAAACTATGCAGGTAATACTATCCATTCTGTGAACACAACATTCAATAACAGTGACTCTTGGCTTATTGATTCTGGTGCATCTACACACATGACAGCAGACCTTAGTCTTTGCACTAAATATATTGTTAATGATGTTTATGATCCTATTACCTTACCTGATGGAACTAAGCAAAGGGTAGCTCATGTTGGTTAGACACATATGGGGGACAGATTTTTTCTTAGGGAAATTCTACATGTGCCTAATTTCTTCAAGGATGTACTGTCTATTAATAAGCTCACTACTCAGAATGAAGTTGCTGCGGTGGTTATTTCTAACAAGTTGTTTTTGCAGGTCCTTCGGACTAATGATGTTATGGCTATTATCAAGGCAGTGAATGGGTTATATAAGCTAGATCCAAACACTCTCCTTACCCTAAAAGGTCTAAAAGGTCCCTCTTTAGAATTCTACAAGACTGAGAATGTTTCCTTTAATGTTTCTATGAATTTTGATGTGTCGCATTCTAGATTAGGGCATGTATCTAAAGGAAAATTACAACCCATCAATGGAATAAGTGTTTTTGTTCCTATTAAACACGAATGTCAACTGTGTCCTTTGGCTAAACAACATAGGAAACCTTTTCTTAAGCATGAAGTTCATCCACAAAGGCCTTTTCAGATCATACACGTAGACTTATAGGGACCCTATAGTATTGCCACTATGGGTGGTTCACATTACTTCCTTACCATCATGGATGACTACACAAAAGCAACCTAGACCTTTATTCTAAGACACAAATACCAGACACTACAAACCATTATGCGGTTTCTCAAAAACACTAAGAGACAGCTTGACACTAGAATATTAAAAATATAGACTGATAATGGAAAGGAGTTCATTAATCATGAATGTAACAATTTTTTCATAGAAATAGGAATTCAACACCAAAAGAGTAGTCCTTACACACATCAGCAGAATGGGGTAGTGGAAGTTAGGCATAAACGTTTACTACAGATTACTAGGGCCCTACTTTTAAAATCTAAACTACCTAAGGGTTATTAGGGAAAGGCACTCTTAAGTGCTACATACCTGATAAATAGGATCTCAACAAAGGTCCTGGGATGGATAAGCCCCTTCAAGAAACTGTACAAAAGAAAACCAAACTATGAGCATCTTAAAATTTTTGGTTGTTTTTGCTTTGTATTAGATAAAACACCAAGCAGAACAAAATTAGACCTTAGGTCAAAAAGGTGTATTTTTCTTAGATACATGCCAGATTACAAGGCCTATAGAGTCATGGATTTGGATACTAAGATAGTTTTTGTGTCAAGGGATGTTGTTTTTTATGACAATATTTTACCTTTAGCCGAAAGTGTTACAAGTACCAAAAGGATGTTATTTTTTATGATAATGTTTTCCCTTTAGTCGAAAGTGTTACAAGTATCACACAAAACCTAGACCCTTTGTTCATAAGTAGTTTAACTGATGAAGGCACAAAATATCCTACAGAAATACTAACCATAGAAACTACACAGCCCACTAAACAAAAAGACCACAGTCTAATACAAACACCATATGACTAGGAAAATTCTCAACCATCCGACTATCTCATATCTGACAACCTACCAGACCAAAACACATTACCTACTCCCTTACAAAGAAAAAGCAACAGAACCCATAAAACACCCAAATACCTATAAGACTATGTCCATCAAACGACAGCGCATCAATCCATTCACTCCCTTGATTATGGAAATATAACATTGCAAGTCTGTTACCCTACAAGAACAACTGAAGAAAGGTTAGAAGTGCTGAATATCAAACACAACAATGCATACAGTAACTTCATAGGTAATATATCTGAAATCTTTGAACCTTTATCCTACGAAACTGCTATTAGAGATGAAAGGTAGGTGGAGTCCATGAATGTGCATCTATCTACCCTAGAGAAAAATGAAACTTGGAAGATCACAAAATTACCTAAGGGGAAGCAGGCTATAGCTTCAAAATGGGTGTACAAAGTAAAGTACAATGTAGATGGGACAGTAGACAAACGAAAATCTAGACTCGTGGCTGCCAAAGGGAAGTGGCTGACTACTCAGAGGTCTTCTCTCCAGTAGCAAAAGGTGTGACTATAAGAATGTTCTTGGCTATTGCTGCCTCTAAGCAATGGCCAATTCATCAATGTGACATCAGTGATGCTTTCCTTCATGGATGCTTAGAAGAAGAACTTTATATGCAACCTCCACAAGGTTACACTAAAGTCAAGGAAGGGCAGGTGTGCAGATTAATTAAGTCTATCTATGGCTTGAAACAAGCTAGCAGGCAGTGGAACAAAGAATTATCTACGAAGTTGTACTCCCTAAGGTTCACAAAATCAGAGGCAGATCACTATCTATTCACTAAAGGTATGGGAGATAATTTCATGGCAGTGATTGTTTATGTAGATGACATTTTAATGACAGGTGCAAATGAAAAGCAGATAGAAACAATCAAGAAAGCATTAAATGCAAAATTCACCATCAAAGACCTAGGATATGCTAAATTCTTCCTAGAAATTAAAATAGCTAGAGCACAAGAAGGAATGATACTTACTCAAAGCAAGTGCATCAGAGATACTCTGTAGGAGACAAACTTGCTGAATTGCACACTTTGTGCGACACCTATGGTTCCAGAGAACAAATTAATTATTGAAGAAGGTGAGTTACTGGAAAAATCGAAAATATGTAGGAGATTAGTGAGAAGACTACAATAGTTAGGCTTCACTAGGCCTAACATTACGTATATAACACAAAAGCTCAGTCAATTTATGAGCAACCTTAGACTACCACATTGGGAAGCTACTAAACAAGTGTTAAAATATCTTAAAGGAACCCAGGATTTAAGAAATTTTTTACCTAGCAGAAGAGACCCTCACCTTGTGGCCTATTTGGATTCAGATTGGGGGAGTTATATCTTTAGTCGACGATCCTTGACGAGCTTCTGCGTATTCCTTATAAAAGCTCCTGGAAAATAAAGAAACAAATGACAGTAAGGCATTCATCAACTGAATCAGAATACAGAAGTTTAGTGTCAACCACATGCAAATTAAAGTGGATAACATAGTTGCTTCAGGTGTTTTAGATTAACAATCAAGAACCCATACCTTTAAACTGTGATAACCAAGCCGCGATCTACATCTCCAAGAACCCCATTTTTCATGAAAGAATGAAGCATCTCGAGATCGACCTCCATCTAGTTCGAGATTGTATGAATCTAGGGTTTATATTTATGAGACATGTGAGAATCAAGGAACAAGTAGCAGATCTCTTTACAAAGCCACTTTGTGCATAGGTGTTTCTAGGTCTTCTCTACAAGTTCGGAGTCGTCTCTCTCAGCCGAAGCTTCAACTTGATGGGCGGGTGATAAAAATGCCCAAAACACGTCGATAGGTTAGGCTAATTATCCAATAGACGTTAGCCTAATTTTATGCTTCTATTTTGATTTTTCTCACCTATTAGATGTATATATTGTTATAGCTAGTTGTCTTTTTGTATAGTACAGCTAGCATAGTCATTTTATGAGTTTTTCTGTTACTATGATTCTAGGAGTCAATAGCCAATAGTAAAAGAGTAGGAGGTAGCATAAATAGAGCCTTATACATATAAGAAGATTCAAGAAAATACTGTTTTCTTCACCTACCGATTTCTAGCACTAACTAAACTTAAATTAGGTATATAACAACTTTATCAACCCCATCTCATATGGCTCATAAATCTATTAGGTGTTAATTCTTATCAAAATATATCTTAAATGTTATTCCTAACCTTGCATTTAAATTCATATTATTATGATTTTGTTCGTCCAAATCACAAAAATTTAGTTCTATATAACCGATTGTTATAAGATTAAACATATTTGGGTTAAAGTGATATTAAGTTTACTCAACAAAGCAATCAATAAATAGAACT
>JAOTJB010330997.1:0-13318 GCA_027123815.1 Erythroxylum minutifolium
ACCCTCGCGGGGCACGGACTCGGGTATCACTGTCGATATCGGGTTCGGGTTCAGCGGGAGTGGGGTGTTACAATTTTTCCTACCAAAGGTGTTGCAACAGGCTGTTTTGCATATTAAAGCTGTGCGAATGAGTTGTTTTCCCATCAAGGACGTATATCGAACATTCCAACAGGCTATTTTGCCTATTAAACATGCCAACAGGCTGTTTTGCCTGCGGAAGGTCTTATAATAGGCTATTTTTCCCACCTAAGGTTCCTAATTAACTATTTTTCCCATCAAAGATGCCTTGAGTCCATGCCAACAGGTTGTGTTGCCCACCAAAGGTGTGCGAACAGGTTGTTTTTCCCATTGAAGGTGCCTAACGACCATGCCAATAGGCTATTTTGCCCATCGAAGGTACCTTTTAATCTAGCCAACGTGGTGTTTTTCCCACCAAATATGTGCCAATTGGTTATTTTTCCTATCAAAAGTGCTTAGTGAACATGCCAACAGGCTATTTTTCCCATTAAAGGTGCCTAACGACCTTGCCAATGTGTTGTTTTTCCCATCGAAGGTGTGCTAACAAGCTACGTTTCCTATCGATGCAGCCCAACGGGCTCTTTTTCACATCGAAAGTGGCTAGTGACCATGCCAACTGCTATTTTGTCCACCAAAGGTGTGCCAACGAGCTATTTTGCCCATCGTAGGTATGCCAATGAGTTGTATTTCAGACCGAAGTTGCCCAACTGACTTTTTTCTTACTAAAGGTGCCTAGACACGGTGCCAACAGGTTATTTTACCCACTAAAGGTGCCTAGTGACTGTGGCAATGAGCTGTTTTACCCATCGAAGTTGTGTCAACGGGCTATGCTTTCCGTCGAATGTGCCCAACGGACTGTTTTTCCCACTGAAGGTGCTTAGTAAGTGTGGCAATGATTTATTTTTCCCATCAAAGATGTCAAATGATCGTGGCAATGTGCTATTTTTCCTACCGAAGGTTTACCAATGGGCTTATCTACCAAAAGCAGGCCAACGAGCTGCTTTTCCCACCCAAAGTGCCTAACGGGCAAATTTCCAAGGAGACTAGTGATTAAGCCAATAGGATGTTTTGCCCACCGAAAGTAAGCCAATGGGCTATTTTGCCCATCGAAGGTGTGCCAACGAGCTATTTTTCCAATCGAAGTTGCCTAACTGATTATTTTTTCCATTGAAGATGCTTGGCGAGGTGCCAACAGGCAGTGTTGCCCACTGAAAGTGTGCCAATGGGTTGTTTTTCCCACTGAAGGTGCCAAGAGAACTTGCCAACTGGTTGTTTTGCCCAATGAAGGTGTGCCAACGGGCTGTTTTGCTTACCAAAGGTGTGCCAACGAGTTCTTTTTCCCACGAAAGGTGCATAGTGGCCATGCCACTGGGCTATTTTACCCAATGAAGGTGCCTAGTGACTATGTTAACATGTAGTCTTGCCCACCAAGGCTGTGCCAACGGGCTGTGTTTCCCACCAAAGGTTCCCCACCAGTTGTTTTTCCCAAAAAAGTTGCCTAGCAACCGTGCCAATAGGCTATTTTTCCCACAAAATATGTGCCAACTGGCTATTTATTCCACCTAAAGTGCCTACTAATTGCACTATTGGATTATTTTGCCCATCGAAGGACCATAACAATCGTGTCAAAGTACTAATTTCTGACTGAAGGTGCGCCACCGTGCTGTTTTTACCACTAAAGTTGTCTAGTGACCGTGATAACGGGCTGTTTTGCCTATTGTAGGTGGATAGCGACCCGGCCAACGGGGTGTTTTACCCTCCAAAGGTGTCCCATCTAGTTGTGTTTCCCACTAAAGGTGCCCAACGGGTTATTTTCCCCACCGATAGTGCCAGACAACCATGCCAACGGGCTATTTTGCCCATCGAAGGTGCCTTGCATTTGTCCCAACGTGTTGTTTTTCCCACTGAAGGTATGCCAACAGGCTTTTTTTCCAACTCAAGATATCAAGTGAACGTGTCAATGTGCTATTTTGCCTACTGTAGGCGTTCCATTAGGCTATTTTCCCTACCGAAGGTGTGCCAGTGGTCTGTTTTTCCTATCATAGGTGCCTACCAAATGTGCCAACAGGGTGTTTTGCCTACCGAAGGTGTACAAATGGTTTGTTTTTTCCACAAAAGGTGTCTAACTAACTATTTTGCCCACCGAAAATGCCTAGCAACATTGCCAACGGGCCATGTTGCCTAAAATAGTTGTGCCTTTCGACAATGCCAACATGGTGTTTCCCATTGGAGGTGCCTAATGGGCTATTTTTCCCATCGAAGGTGCCTAGAGACCGTGACAACGTACTATTTTGCCCACTGAAGGTGTGCCAACGGGTTGCTTCGCCTATCGAATGCATGCCAACCAGTTGATTTTCCTACTGAAGGTGCCCAATGAACTTTTTCCCACCGAAGGTGGATAGTGACTGTGCCAACGGGCTATTTGCGCACCAAAGGTGCCTAGCTACCATGGCAATGTGTTGCTTTTCACATCGAAGGTGTGCCAACGAACTGTTTTTCCCAACAAAGGTGCTTAGTGAACTACCAACGGGTTGTTTTTCCTACCGGAGGTATGCCAATGGGCTTTTTTTCTCACCGAAGCTACCTAACTGACTATTTTGCCCACCAAAGATGCCTAGCGACTATGCCAAAAAGTTGCATTGCCCACCAAATTTGAGCCTTGTGACAATGCCAACATGGTGTTTCCCATCGGAGGTGCCTAATGGGCTATTTTTCCCACCAAAAATGCATAGCGACCATGCCAACAGGCTGTTTTGCCCATCAAAGGTGTACGAACTAGCTATTATGTCCCCTGAAGGTGTGCCAACGGGCTATTTCTTCTGCCGAAGCTGTGTCAATGGCTTCTTTTTCTCGCCAAAGGTCCCCAATGGCTTTTTTCCCACTGAAGTTGCCAACGGGCTATTTTGCCCTCAGAAGCTCCCTAGCTACCATGCCAGTGTGATGTTATTTCCACCAAAGGTGTGCCAATAGGTTATTTTTCCCACCGAATGTACCTACCGAATGTGCCGTTGGGCTATTTTTCCCATTAAACACGTCTAACAACTATGCCAACGAGCTATTTTTCCAACTGAAGGTGAGCCAATAGGTTGTGTTTCCCATCGATGCTACCCAACAGGATGTTTTACCACCGAAGATGCCTAGCAAACGTGCGAACGGGTTGTTTTACCCACCGAAGGTGCCTATTGATCGTGTCAATGTGCTGTTTTCCATACCGAAGGTGTGCCAATAGGCTATTTTTCCTATTAAGGTGTGCTAACAGATTGTTTTTCCCACCGAAGGCTCCCAACGGACTTTTCTTCCCATCGAAGGTGCCTAGTGACGTGATGTTTTGCCCACTGAACCTATTCCAACGGGTTGTGTTTCCCACCGATGTGCTCAATCAGTTGTTTTTCACACTGAAGTTGCCTAACGACCATGCCAATCGGTTGTTTTACCCACCAAATTTCTGCCAACTGGTTGTTTATCCCACCTAAGGTGCCTATTGATTACACCAATTAGATATTTTACCCATCGAAAGTCCCTAGCAATAGTGCCAACATGTTGTTTTTCCACCGGAGGTGTGCCAACGGGTTGTTTTTCCATCCAAAGATGCCTAGCGATCATGCTAACGAGCTATTTTGCCCACTGAAGGTGTTTAGCAATTGTGCCAACGGGTTGTTTTGCCACCGATGATGTGCCAATAGGTTTTGCTTTCCACCGAAGGTGCTCAACGAGTTGTTTTTCCAACCAAAGGTGCCTGGAGACTGTGCCAACGGTCTATTTTACCCACTGAAGGGGCTTAGCAACCATTGCAACGAGCTATTTTTCCCACCAGAGGTGTTCCAACATGCTGTTTTTCCCACCGAAGATACCTAGCGAGTGTGCCAATGTGCTGTTTTGCCTACCAAAGGTGTTCCACCGGGCTATTTTACCTACCAAAGGTGTGCCAACGGGCTATTTTTCATTCCAAATGTGTGCCAATAGACTGTTTTTCCCACCGAAGGTTTCCTACAAACTGTTTTGCCCATCGAAGGTGCCTAGCGACTGTGCCAACGGGCTGTTTTATCAACCAAAGGTCTGCTAACGGGTTGTTTTTCCCACCCAAGCTTCCTAATTGATTGTTTTGCCCAGCAAAGATGCCTAGAGATCGTGCCAAAGGGTTGTGTTGCCCATCAAAGGTGTGCAAATAGGTTGTTTTTTCCACCGAAGTTGCCTAGTGACCGTGTCAACACACTATTTTACCCACTGAAGGTGCCTTTCAACCTACCCAACGTGTTATTTTTCCAAGCGAAGATGTGCCAGTGGGTTGTTTTTCCCACCGAAGATGCCTAGTGAATGTGCCAACGAGTTATTTTTCCCATTAAAGGCACTTAGTGACCGTGTCAACTTACTATTTAACCCACTGAAGGTGCGTAGCGAATGTGCTAATGGTTTATTTTTCCCATCAAAGGTTCCTAATGACGGTGGCATATTTTTCCCTCTGAAGGTTTGTTAGCGGGCTATGTTTCACATCAATGCTACCCAACGTGCCATTTTGTCCACCGTAGATATGCCAACAGGTTGTTTGGTCTACCGAAGGTGTGCCAACAAGCTATGTTCCAATGGGCAATTTTTCCCATTGAAGGTGACCAGCAATCGTGCCAACGGAATGTTTTGCCCATTTAAAGGTGTGCCAATAGGCTGTTTTACCTACCGAAGGTATGCTAACGCATTATTTTTCCCATTGAAGGTGCCTAACTGACTGTTTTACCCGTCGAAGATGTCTGGCGAGGTGCCAACAAGTTGTGTTGCTGACCGAAGGTGTCTCAATGGGCTATTTTTCCCACTGAAAGTGCCAAGAGAACGTGCTGACTAGTTATTTTGCCCACCGAAGGTGTGCGATCGGGCTATTTTGCCTACCAATGTTATGCCAATAGATTATTTTTGCCACCTAAGGTGCCTAACGGTCGTGCCAGCGAGCTATTTCACCTACCAAAGGTGCCTAACGACTGTGTCAACATGCAGTTTTGCCCACCGACGCTGTGCCAACAAGTTGTGCTTCCAACCGAAGGTACCCAACAGGTTGTTTTTCCCACAGAAGGTGCCTAACGACCAAGCTATCGTGTTGTTTTGCCCACCAAATATATGCCAACTGGCTGTTTATTCAACCTAAGGTGCCTAGTGATTGTGCTAACAGGCTATTTTGCCCACCAAAGGACCCAAACAACTGTGCCAAAGCACTGTTTTTCCCACTGAAGGTGTGCCAACATGTTGTTTTTCCTGCTAAAGTTACCTAGCGACCATGATAGCGGGTCGTTTTGCCCATCATAGGTGCTCAACAATAGTGCCAACTAGGTGTTTTACACTCCAAAGGGGTACCGACCAGTTATGTTTCCCACTGAACGTGCCCAACGGGTTATTTTTCCCACCAAACTTGCCTAACGACCATACCAATGGGCCATTTTACCCATTGAAGGTGCCTAGCATCTGTGTCAATGTGCTGTTTTTCACATCAAAGTTGTGCCAACAGGCTGTTTTTCCCACCCCAGATACCAAGTGAACTTGTCAACGTGTTATTTTGCCCACCTCAGGTGTTCCATAGGGTTGTTTTCCCTATCAAAGGTGCGCCAATGATATGTTTTTCCCCCTAAGGGTGCCTATCGAATGTGGCAATAGGCTGTTTTGCCTATCGAAGGTGTGCCAACAGGCTGCTTTTCCCCCCGAAGGTGCCTAATTGACCGTTTTGCCCATTGAAGATGCCTAGCAACCGTGTCAATGGGCTATGTTTCCCATCATAGTTTTGCCTTTCGACAATGCCAACATGGTGTTTCCCACCAAAGATACCTAACGAGCTATTTTTCCTACCGAAGGTGCCTAGAGACTGTGCCAACGTGCTATTTTTCCCACCAAAGTTGTGCCAATGGGTTGTTTTGCTGACTGAAGGTGTGCCAATGGGCTGTTTTGCCTACCAAAGGTGTGCCGACGAGTTGTTTTTCCCACCGAACGTGCCCAATTGACCGTTTTGCCCACCTAAGATGTCTAGTGAGGTGCCAACAGGCCGTATTACAGACCGAAGGTGTCTCAATAGGTTGTTTTTCCTACTGAAGGTGCCAAGAGAACGTGTTAACTAGTTGTTTTACTCACCGAAGGTGTGCGATCGGTCTATTTTACCTACCAAAGGTGTGCCAATGGGTTATTTTTCCTACAAAAGGTGCCTAACGGCCGGGTTAATGGGCTATTTTTGCCCACCAAAGGTGCCTAGCGACTGTGCCAACATGAAATTTTGCCCACCGAAGCTGTGCCAATGGGTTATGTTTCCCACCGAAGGTGCCTAACGGGTTGTTTTTCCTACAGAAGGTGCCTAATGAAAATGCCAACATGTTGTTTTGCCCACCAAATGTGTGCCAATTGGCTGTTTATTCTACCTGAGGTGTCTAGTGATTGTGCTAATGGGCTATTTTTCCCACCAAAGGACCTTAGCAACCGTGCTAAAGCATTGTTTTCCCATCGAAGGTGTGCCAACATGTTGTTTTTCCCACTAAGGTTACCTAGCGACCATGGTAGCGGGCCGTTTTGCCCATCGTAGGTGCTTATCAACCCTGCCAATAAGGTGTTTTACACGCCAAAGGTGTGCCAACTAGTTGTGTTTCTAACTGAAGCTGCCCAACGAGCTATATTTCCCACCAAATGTGCCTGACAACTATGCCAACCGGTTATTTTGCCCATCGAAGGTGTGCTAACGGGCTGTTTTCCCCACCCAAGACACCAAGTGAACTTGTCAACGTGTTATTTTGCCCACCTCAGGTGTTCCATCTGGTTGTTTTCCTTATCAAAAATGTGCCAATGGTCTGTTTTTCCCACCAAGGGTGCCTATCGAATGTGACAACAGGCTGTTTTACCTACTGAAGGTGTGCCAACATATTGTTTTTCCCGCCGAAGGTGCTTAATTGACTGTTTTGCCCATCGAAGATGCCTAGCGACTGTGCCAACGGGCTGTGTTGCCCACTATAGTTTGGCCTTTTGACAATGCTAACATGGTGTTTCCCACTGGAGGTGTCCAAAGGGCTATTTTTTCTACTGAAGGTGCCTGGAGACCGTGTCAATGTGTTGTTTTGCCTACCAAGGGTATGTCAACTGGCTATTTTGCCTACTGAAGGTGTGCCAATTGGTTGTTTTGCCTATCAAAGGTGTGCCAATGAGTTGTTTTTCCCACCGAAGGTGCATAACGACATGCCAATGAGCTATTTTGCCCATTGAAGGCACTTAGCTACTGCGCCAATGTGTTGTTTTTCCTATCGAAGGTGTGCCAACGAGCTATTTTTCAAAACAAAGGTGCCTAGTGACCTTGCCAACGACTTGCTTTTTCCACTGAAGGTGCATCAACGGGCTGTTTTTCCCATCGAAGGTGCATAGTGACCCTGCCAAAGGGCTGTTTTTCCTATCGAAGGTGTGTCAATGGGCTGTTTTTCCTACTGGAGGTGCCTAGCTAACTATTTTCCTACCGAAGATGCCTAGCAATCGTGCCAACGGGATGTGTTACCCACCAAATTTGTGCCTTACGACAATCCCAACATGGTGTTTCCCACTAGAGGTTCCCATCGGGCTATTTTTCCTACTGAAATTATGTAGCGACTGTGAAGTTGTTCTGCCCACCAAAGGTGTCCCAACGGGCTGTTTTGTCCACTGAAGGTGTGCCTATGGATGGTTTTACCTACCGAAGGTGTGCCAACTGGTTGTTTTTCCCACCGAAGATGCCTAGAGACCATGCCATTCGGCTATTTTGCCCACCAAATATGTCTAGCTATCGTGCCACTATGATGTTTTTCCCACCGAAGGTACCTAGCGAATGTGTAGATAGGCTATTTTTCCCATTGAACGCACCTAATGATCATGCCAGCGAGCTATTTTTCCAAACGAAGGTGTGCCAATGGGTTGTGTTTCCGACCAATGCTACCCAACGTGTTGTTTTTCCCACCGAAGGTGTGGCAATGGGTTGTTTCTCCCACCAAAGGTGCCTAGCAAATGTGCCAATGGGTTGTTTTACCTGCCGAAGGCACCTAATGATTGTTCCAATATGTTGTTTTGCACACTGAAGGTGTGCCAATAGGCTGTTTTTCCTATTGAAGCTGTGCCAACAGATTGTTTTTCCCACCAAAGGTTCCCAACGGACTGTTTTTCCCATCAAAGGTGCCTAGTGACCGTGCCAACATGCTGCTTTGCCCACTAAAACTGTTCTAATGGGTTGTGTTTCCTACCGATCCACCTAACAGATTGTTTTTCCCACCAAAGGTTATTAACAACCGTGCCAATGAGCTATTTTGCCCACCAAATTTGTACCAACTGGCTGTTTATCACACCTTAGGTGCTTAGTGATTATGCCAATTGGCTATTTTGCCTATCAAAGGTCTCTAGCAATCGTGCCAATATGTTGTTTTTCTGATTGAAGGTATGACAACGGACCATTTTCCCACCAATGGTGCCTAGCGATCATGCTAACGGGTTGTTTTGCCCATCGAAGGTGCCTAGAAACTATGGCAATGGGTTGTTTTGCCCACCAATGGTGTGCCAATGGGTTATGATTCCCACTTAAGGTGCCCAACGGGCTGTTTTTTCCAACGAAGGTGCCTACCAACCTTGCCAACGTGCTATTATTCCCACCGAAGGTGTGCCAACAGGCTATTTTTCCTATCGAAGATACCTAGCGAATGTGCCAATGTTCTATTTTGGCCACCGAAGGAGCTCCAACATATTGTTTTGCCTACCAAAGGTGCGCTAACGGTCTGTTTTTCCCACCAAAGATGCACTATGGACTATTTTGCCCACTAAAGGTGCCTAGAGATCATGCCAACGGGCTACTTTGCCAACCAAAGGTAGGCAACGAGCTATTTTACCCACCAAAGTTGTGCCAATGAGCTGTTTTCCTACCAAAGATTTCTACTGAACATGTCAACAGGCTATTTTTCCCACAAAAATTCCTAATTGATTGTTTTGCCTATCGAAGATGCCTAGAGACCATGTCAAGGGTTTGTATTGCACATCGAAGCTGTGCCAACAAGTTCTTTTTCCCACCAAAGGTGCTTAGTGACTGTGCCAACAGGATATTTTGCCCGTCAAAGGTGCCTTTTCACCTAGCCAACGTGGTGTTTTTTTCGACCGAAGGTACCTCAATAGGTTATTTTTCCCACGAAAGGTGCCTAGTGAATGTGCCAACGGCCTATTTCTCCCATGGAAGGCGCCTAGCGACTGTGCCAATATGCTATTTTCCCACTAAAGTTGTGCCAACGGGTTATTTTTCCTACTGAAGGTGCCTAGTGAGCATGCCAACAGGCTATTTTTCCCATCGTAGACATGTAATGATCATGCCAACAGGATGTTTTGTCAACCAATGGTGTGCCAACTGGCCATTTTGCCTGCCGAACGTGTCTTGAGACCATATCAAAGTGGTGTTTTTTCCACCGAAGGTGCCTAGCGAACATACGAACGAGCTATTTTTCTCATCAAAGGTCCCTAATGATTGTGCTAATGGGCTATTTTGTCCACTAAAGGTGTGCCAATGGGCTATTTTGCCCAACAAACGTGCCTTGCGACCATGCCAACAAAGTGTGTTTTCCCATAGAAGGTGTGCCAATGGGTTGTTTATCCCACCGAAGGTGCCTAGCGAATGTGCTAATGGGCTATTTTTCTCATCAAAGGCACCTAGTGATCAGGTCAATGGGCTGTTTTGTCCACCAAAGGTGTGCTAACTGCTGGTTTGCCTACCAAAGTTTGCCAACAAGTTGTTTTTCGCATTGAAGGTGCCCAACGAACTTTTTTCCCGCTAAAGGTGCCTAGTAACCTTGCCATTGTCTTGTTTTCCCCCCCAAAGGTGTGCCAATGAGTTGTTTTTCCCACCAAAGGTGAGTAACGAAAGTGCTAATAGGCTATTTTACCCACCGAAGCTGTGCCAACGAGCTATTTTGCCCACCAAAGGTGCCTTACGGAATGTTTTGTACATCGAAGGTGCCTAGCGATTATGCCAATGGGCTATTTTTCGTATCAAAGGTGTTTAAACGGGCTTTTTTTCCTACCAAAGGTGCCCAACAAACTATTTTACCCACCAAAGGTGCCTAGCGACTATGCTAGTGGGTTGTTTGCCCCAATAAAGGTGTGCCAACGGGGTGTGTTTCCCTCCAAAGGTGCCCAACAGGTTGTTTTCCCACCAAAAGGGTGCCAACAGGTTGTTTTGCCCATCAAAGGTGTGCCAACGACTTGTTTTCCCACCAAAGGTGTGCAAATAAGTTGTTTTACCCATCGAAGGTATGCTAACAACCTGTTTTTCCCACCAAAGCTACTTAGCGAACTTGGCAACAGGCTATTTTGCCAACTGAAGGTATGCCAATCGACTGTTTTTACGAAAAAGGTGCTCAGTGACTGTGCCAACTGGCTGTTTTCCCACCCAAGGTGCCTAATGATCGTGCCAGCTGGTTTTTTTAATCACCGAAGACACCTAATGACCGTGCCAATGGGTTGCTTTACCTTCCGAAGGTGTGCCTATAGGTTGTTTTACCTACCGAAGGTGTGCCAACGAATTGTTTTTCCCACCGTAGGTGCCCAACGGACTGTTTTTCCCACCGAAGGTTCCTAGCAAACATGCCAACAGGCTATTTTTCTCACCAAAGGTTCCTAGCGAATGTGCCAATAGGTAGTTTTGCCCACCAAAGGTGTGCCAACAGGCTGTTTTTCTTATCAAAGGCACCTGGTGATTGTGTCAATGGGCTGTTTTGTCCACCGAAGGTGTGCTAATGATTGTTTTGCCTACCAAACTTGACCAACGAACTGTTTTTCGCACTGAAGGTGCCCAACGGACTTTTTTCCCACCGAAGGTACCAAGCAACCTTGCCAATGTGTTGTTTTCCCCCCAAGGTGCGCCAATGAGTTGGTTTCCCGCCAAAGGTGAGTAGCAAAAGTGCTAATAGGCTATTTTGTCCATCGAAGCTGTGCCAACAGGCTATTTTGCCCATGAAAGGTGCCCTACGAAGTGTTTTGTACATCGAAGGTGCCCTACAAAATGTTTTTCCTATCAAAGGTGTTTAAACGAGCTTTTTTCCCATCAAAGTTGCCCAACATACTATTTTGCCCACCAAAGTTACCTAGCGACTATGCCAGTGGGCAATTTGCCTAACCAAAGGTGTGCTAATAGGCAGTGCTTCCCTCCAAAGGTGCCCAACAATCTGTTTTCCCACCAAAGGTTTGCTAACAGGTTGTTTTGCCGATCGAAGGTTTGTCAACGACCAGTTTTTCCCACCAAAGGTGTTTCAATAGGTTGTTTTGCCCATCGAAGGTATGCCAACGACCTGTTTTTCCCACCAAAGCTGCCTAGCGAACTTGCCAACGGATTGTTTTACCTACAGAAGGTATGCCAACAGGCTATTTTTCTGATAGAAGGTGCCTAGCGACTGTACCAACTAGCTATTTTCCCACACAAAGTGCCTAGTGACCGTGCCAACTAGTTTTTTTGACCATCAAAGATGCCTAATGATCGTGTCAATGGGTTGTCTTACCTTCCGAAGGTGTGCCAATAAGTAGTTTTGCCTACCAAAGGTGTGCCAATGGGTTGCTTTTCCACCCGTAGGTGCCCAATGGATTATTTTTCCCAGCGAAGGTTCCTAGCAAACATGCCAACTGGCTACTTTTCTCGCCAAAGGTACCTAGCGAATGTGCCAATAGGCAGTTTTGCCAACCGAAGGTGTTCCAATGGGCTATTTTTCCCATCGAAGGTTCCTAACTGACTGTTTTACCGACCGAAGATGCCTAGCGACCGTGCTAAAGAGCTTTGTAGCCCGCTGGAGTGTGGTAACGGGCTATTTTTCCCATAGAAAGTGCCTAGCAACTGTGTCAACGGGATATTTGGCCCACCAAACATACGTGTTGACCTTGCCAACTTGGTGTTTTTCCCATGGAAGGTGTGCCAACGACCTATTTTTCCTACCAAAGGTGCCAAGCGAATGCGCCAACTGGCTATTTTTCCCTTCGAAGGCACCTAGCAAACGTGCCAATGGGTTGTTTTGCCTACCAAAGGTGTGCCAACGAGCTATTTTCCCATCCACAGTGCCCAACTGAGAGATTTGCCTACCAAAGATGCCTGGCGAGGTGTCAACAGGCTGTGATGCCCCATGAAGGTGTGCCAATGGGTTGTTTTACTGACCAAAGATGCCTAACAACCATGCCAACATGCTGTTTTGCCCATCGAAGGTATGCCAACAGGTTGTTTCATTTACCAAAGGTGTCCTAATGGGTTGTTTTTCCCACCGAAGGTGCCCAACGAACTATTTTTCCCACCAAAAATGCCCAATGATCATGCCAACGGGCTATTTTGCGCACTGAACGTGCCTAACAACCATGCCAATGTGCTCTTTTCCCATTAAAGGTGTGCCAACGGGTTATTTTTAGCACTGAAGGTGCCAAGCAAATGTGCTGATGGGTTATTTTTCTCATCAAAGGCACCTAATGACTGTGCCAACGAGCTATTTTTCCAACCGAAGCTGTGCCAACGGGTCTTATTTCTCACTGATGCTACCTAACTACCTGTTTTTCCCACCGAATGTGCCTAGTGACCTTGCCAATGGGCTATTTCTCCCACCGAAGGTGGCTATCAAATGTGCCATTGGCGAGTTTTCCCTAACGAAGGTGCCTAATGATCATGCCAATGTGTTATTTTGCACATCGAAGGTGTTCCAATAGGCTGTTTTGCGCACTGAAGATTCTCAACGGGCCGTTTTTCTCACCGAAGGTTCTTAGCGACCTTGCCAATGGGCTATTTTGCCCACCAAGGTTGCCTACCCACTATGCCAACGTGCTATTTTACCCACCAAAACTCTGCCAATGGGTTATGTTTCCCACCTTAGGTTCCTAATTGACTATTTGGCCCATCAAAGATGCCTAGAGACTGTGCCAACGGGTTGTGTTGCCCATCAAAGGTGTGCCAACAGGCTATTTTGCCTACCAAAGGTCCCTTTCGACTAAACCAAAGCGGTGTTTTTCCCACCGAAGGTGTGTCAATAGGCTATTTTTCTCACCGAAGGTGCCTAGCAAACGTGTCAATAGGACATTTTTCGCATCGAAGTCACCTAGCGATAGTGCCAATGTTTTGTTTTTCCCACCAAAGGTGCATAGTTGTGCCAACGGGCTACTTTGCCCACTGAAGCTGCCTAGCAACTATGCGAACGAGCTATTTTACCCACCGAAGCTATGCTAACGGGCTATGTTTCCCACAGAAGGTGCCTAATGGACTGTTTTTCCCACTGTAGGTGCCTTGCGATCATGCCGACGATCTATTTTTTCCATCGAAGGCACCTAATGATCG
>JAOTJB010331041.1:0-13313 GCA_027123815.1 Erythroxylum minutifolium
AAATTTAGTCTAGATACCACATTAGATGCACTAATACATATTGGATGAGAATAGTCGAGTGCTTATATAGATTCAAAATCTTAAAGAAAAAAACGATTCAACATTATTCAAATTAGTTCTAGCTAGCTATGTTTATATCTTTTAAAGAGAAATGAGTGTTATGATTCTCCAAAACCAAAGTTAGAATTGCCTCATATAGACCTACAACACTAAAAGTTAATAAGAGAATTGGCTACCACTAATGAACTTAACCTCAAATTAAGCAAATAGATGGCAAACATATGGGATTTATTAGATGAATGAGAGGAGGTCGTAAAAAGAATGCAAAAATACACACTGCATTAGCTAACTATTGTTACTAGCATTGGGATAGTGTTGTTACATTGGCACTAGTTAGTTCTTATTATCCATTTTGTACTTTTTTTTACTATAGTAGCCTTTTGGTGCTTATATTAGCTTTTCCACTCAACTCCTCTAGGAGAACATTCTATATATTTTTTATCTTCCATAAAAGAATAATTGTTTTTCTTGCATATTAGGTAATTTGATATTCGTTCTACATAATTGTCTTGCTTACGTATTAACTTTATAAATTTGAACATTCACTTAACACAATACTTTTACATACAGGTAATTCACTCAATTATAATATTTATTTTATAACTTTACCCTTTGATTCTCTCGTATAAAAATATGCCTTACAAAAACTACAACTAATGTAATCATAGTGAGAAAAAGACTTGGCTAACAAAAGAGTATACTATTTTTGTATAAGGATATATTGCATTGTTAAAACCATATAAAGTAAAAATCAATTGAGACAAAAATTATAGTGAAGGAAAAAGAGTACAATATTCCTACTCATGATGAAATTTCATTTCAACTTAAATATTTGCGCTATCATATCCTAATCTTGTATACCAACTTATTAAATATTAATCTCTAAACAGATTTTGCAAATAAGTCAATTGCAATCTCACTGAAGCAATATGTTCTTATATATCTTACTATTTTTTAAGTTCATATATGTAAAAGAAATTTGAAAATATATATTTATTTCTACCAATTTTGATAAATCATTTTTTAGTTTAAGCAATTCACACTGCATTATCTTTATGGACTAGTATGAGTGAACATTTAATTAAAGGTAATCCACAAGATTCGAATAAATATCAAATTATTGTTCTTAATCATATACACTTATGATTAGCTTCATAAAGTGTAAGTATTATAGAATAATTTTATGAAATTGTAACCATTGTTTTCTTTATAAATTGACATGATATAATATTGGCTCTATAAGTGAAAATATAGTTTTTCTATTATTTACCTTTATGAGGAACCTCTTCAGGGTTAATAAGATTCTTATCATATACATATACATAAATAATGAGAAATTATTTATTGGAATTCTTAACTAAAATGCATGGATATATGGAATTGTTAATATATCCTTCTAGCAATAAATAATTACTAAGTAGATCATACCATATTTGAACATATTGCTTTAGCCTATAAAATGAACTTTACAAATTCAACGAGTAAAAGCCATAGGATTTAGAATTATTTATTTCATGTATTGAGTCTTTTCAAGGAACCTCATATGTGAGGGGGAGGGTGTGTGCCGCAACTGTTAGTCATATATGAAGACTTCGTTGAACGACCATTTAAAAAAAAAAAGAAATATGATAGAGTCCATCACATAAGTATATGTCTTATGCAGTCAATAATAGGTCTTTGTAAGAAACTGTGAGTAGCTAATCATGCTTTGTACCTCATCATTTTAGTTTCTCACTTATAGATGAATACCCCTTTATAGTTGACTTGTTTTATATACTTTGGTGGTCCAAAAATTGACAATTATTTAATGAATTTAAATTAGCTTGAATTGTTTCTTCATATTAATTTAAAATAATCTCTTTGACAATATTCCTTAATACTTCCTAGAATAAAGTTATCTTCTGCAATATTAATTTTGGTTTCATATGAAATTACATCAAATGAAGTATTCACATTTATTAGTACCAAACCACCTTTTGAGATTACTATATCTGCAAATAAATTATATTTTGAACTTATAATTGCACACTAATTTGTTTAACCTTTATAGGGTTAAATATCATTGTACCATTGTTGCATTTGTGTGTTTTATTATTAGGTGTGTTTTGTGCTTTGCTTGTTTTGTTTTTACTTGAGGACAAGCAAAAGTTTAAATGTGGGGATGTTGATAGTTGTAAGTTGCATAATATTTTAGTGTATAGTTTAATTTGTTTAGTTGTTAAAGTGAATGATTAGTGCAAGTTTAGGTTAGGATTGTGTTATTTAGTTAGATATTTGTGTTTTTGTGTTTTTGAGTTTTTTATGGGTTAGAGCATACTTTTGATCTTCAATTTTTTGTATTTGAGGTGCTTTGATGTGTTTATTAGTGTTTCAGATCAAATATCGAAGAACGGAGAGAATTCAGAGGAAGTTTAAAGCAAATCCTAAGGCCACGATTGTGACAGAAGCTTGGTGGTTCTGCCACGATCGTGGCAAAGAGCAAAATCAAGTTCCACAATCGTGGACTGCGCAACAATAGATGCGGATCAACTTCTAAAACGTGAATTTTTGAGGGATATTTTGAACTTTTGGGCCCAGGTAAATGATCGGGTTGTTGTTGTGCATAAATTTTAATTAATTAACCTCGATAATCTACAAGCGTACGGTAGGAGGGATAATTTAATCCTAAAATCTAAGGCCAGAATAATTTGCAAAATTCAAAATTTAACAAAAGTAAAATAAGAATTCAATTCAATCATGCAAATCAATTCAAGAATTAATCAAGAAAATATTAATAATTTGGCAGTTGTAATACACACTCAAGAATCAACTTATAGGAATTACCAATGGAGAGAAAGGAAATTTTACCTATCTTTAACACTAACCTAATCGATTATGAATTACTGGATTATTGGTTTTAGGTGATCCTAGGGCTAATTACTCTCTCTTAAGTAATAACCATTAACCCTAAATTATAAACCCTAATCAGATTATGGAAGTTGCAATTTCTTAAACCTTAATTAGATCTGAAGTTGTCTAACAAACTATCAGGAACTTATTCAAGACCTCTCTTCGCACAATTTACCAATTTCATTTAATTCTTGTTCTATTAAGTTACCTAACTCTCGTTAGCCCAATTTAATTATTTTTCATTCGATTCACCCTCTCAGTTTATTATCAATTTATGTATGTCAAGAATTAAATGACGATAAATATAAATAACACATAAATAATCAGATTTCATTAAATCAAAGATAAAACCCCAAAGGTGAGTTTAGAAACATCATCAACATCCAAAAATCCTATCATCAACTGTTATTTCAATTCTACACAATAATAAAACTAAAAATAGTAGAAAATACGAATTGAATGGATGACAGGAGGCAACGACTGATAGGTGTGCATTAAGATATGTTTTTATAAGTAATTGGCATGTTTTTTCTAACACAATTGTTGTTTATTGTTCTAGTTTAGGGTTCATTTTGTATGTTTTCATATAGTTTGATTTCCACTATGTTCTTGTGTATTGGATGCTAATTGAGGGTGAGAATTGCTTATTTTTTTTGTAGGAAAAGAGAGGAAGCAAATTGGAGGATGAACAAGAGAGCATAGAAGAGAAGACAAGAGGATTACATCTGGGACCAATTCTCACGTTCGTGGGAATTAGGTAAACTCCCAAGGACGCGGGAAATCAAAACAAAATATTTCTGCCTGTAATTCCCATGCTCGTGGGGATCATGGAAATTCCTATAGGCTTGGGAATTGAAATCTGAGTTAATCTACGAGACTTCATTAAACCTAATTTTTTGGACTATATAAAGACAATGAAGCCTCCATCTTCAAAGGGACGACACTTACCTGTAGAAAGACCATCCTTGGGTGAAGAACACATGTTTGGAGCATCAAGAAAGGATTGAAAATAAGGATCATCATCAAGATTGGGCAAAATAGCACATCAACGCCAAAATTCCAGATTTTGGTAAAGAAGAGAAGGAGTTTTCTTATTCACTTTCTATCATTTTAATCTTTTCCTTTCTTTGTAAAGATGGATTATTTGAATGTTGATTGTGTTATGGAGACTATGTTAGGCTAATTTAATATTAGGGATTGCTTTTTCATTATTTTTTCAAAACTCATATTTTATTGAATTTAATGAAGTGTCTTTGATAATTGTTGTTCTTAATTTTCATCTTGCAACAAATCGAGAGAATGACTGAGATGAAAATCATGTAAGATTGTACAACAAGATTTGGCGACCTATATACTAGCAATTATTATGTCAATTGAATAATTTGAAGAGAGATCTCAATTATACAATTGATCGTCTATAGGATAGTTTAATAACTAGTTAAATCGATAGAGTCATTAGGTAGGTTGAGAGATCGTTCAATCGATTATTGTAAATTCAGTTAGGGACAAATAGTTACACCTTGAGAGAGGGTAATTAGTACATTCAGAAATATAGGGTGAGGCACAATTCAATCAATGAAACATGAGGGAGATAGAATAAAGAAAAAGTAATCTCTAGCATTTAGGTACTTGAGTTTAGACTTTCTATAATTGCGGTATCATTCATTGTTTGCATTAGTCATTTAATTTTAATTTAATTTTCTATATTAATTGAATTAAATATTTTTATTTCTTAAACAAAGTCTTCTCTAAATTGAGAGGTGTCTGGGCATCAATCCCTGTAAGATCGATATTTGCTCTTTCTAACTACAATTCACGACCCGTTTACTTGCAGTTTTTGAACGTAAAATAAGTAAATAGGTTTTACAATCCCTCAACAAGTTTTTGGCGCCGTTGCTAGGGATTGATTGTTTAACATCTTGTTTAATTTTTAATACTTTGGATTAAGAATCTTGATAGTTAGTTTGTGGACTTGCAGGTGCATGAACACAATGCACTTCCACAAGGAGCACATAGAGGACTAAAGAAGTTATTGAAGAGGAATTCCCTGACATTAAGAAGCACGAAAGAGACATAAGAAGGGCAAAGCATTTAAATTTCTCAATTCAAAATATGGCTGAAAAATGAGAGCAAGGAGGACTAAAAAGAACACTCATGGATTTTATGAGGCCAGGGTTTAGTCCTCAAGGAGTGGCGAGGCTGGTAGTTCAAGCAAATAATTTTGAGATTAAGCCAGCGCTACTCAACATTCTTCAAAATAGTGTGTAGTTCTATGAGTTATCTAACAAGGATCTGAATGCTCACATTGCAAATTTTTTGGAGATTTGTGACACATTTAGATTCAACAGAATGTCTGATGATGCAATAAAGTTGTAATTATTTTCATTCACGTTGAAGGATCGGGCTAAAGCATGGTGCAATTCGTTAAATACTTTCCTTTAATAAAGACGAAAAGGGATTATAAAGAAAATAGAAAATTTCCAACAGAGCGACGGAGAATCTCTCTATGAAGCTTGGGAGTGATTTAAAGAACTTCAAAGGAGCTGCCCTCATCACAACCTCCCGACTGAATTCCTGCTTCAAACATTTTATAATGGAGTGAATTCGAGCACAAGGGGCACAATTGTTGTAGCAACCGGAGGTTCATTAATGAGGAAGACGGTAGAAGCAGCGCATGATTTGTTGGAGGAGTTGGCAAGCAACAGCTACATATGGAGAGGAGTAGACAAGAACTGAAGGAACAAAAAGGTATGATACCTATTGACAACTTGTTGATGAGCTGCACCATCAAGTTTCTGGAGAAGGAAAACCCAACTTAGCAGTCACTTATTAGGCCCCATTTTTTATTTACTCGGAAGAAGAAGGTGCACGTTTTCATGATTTTAAAAATAGAGCACTTGTTACTCCTAGGTATTTTAATTTTGAAGTCCTAGAGAATATAGGAGTGAGACGCTGACTTGAATAATTAGCTATGAATATAGGGTGGAATAGATTTGTTTGGTGTGATGTGCCCACTTCTGCCACTCTATCTATAGAGTTCTTTATAACAGTTCGATATAATTCTAAACTAGATTTGTTTTGGTTTAAGCTCAGAGGCAATATTTTTAAACTCGATTATTCTGTCATTCGTGAACTATTTAACTTGTCCAATACAAAAGTTTTAGATGGCCATCCTAATTTTGATGTGGATTCTTTTTGGACTACTCTGACTGGTGAAACCCATTTCGATTCACGTAATGCACCAAACTCTCTGATCAGGAGTGCTGAACATTTGTTTTTACATAAATTTATGTGCTTGACTGTGTTTAACAAAACTGAAGTCAACAAATGTTCCACTAAAGAACTCTTCTTTTTATGATGTATAGATAGAAAGCTTAAAATCAACACTCTATATACAATTTTTCAATCATTAGTGAGTGTGATCAATAAATAGAATAATCTTTTAGGATGGCCCATATTGCCTCTACTTTAGGTACATTCTATAATTTTAATATGGCGAAGCTGTATATTACTACTCACGACATGTTTGATATAGTTTATTTGAGACGTGTTGAGATTGTGGAAGTCCAATCCATAGAACTTCGCAATCCTCAGACATGCACTATAGTGAAGATCAGGAGGAATGCTACGGCAGGTGTAGATTAACCCTCTATATCTAGAGCAGCTACAGAACTAGAGGAGGAAGCGGTAGCAGAGGAATTGAGAGAACCAGCGGTGGCTGATCGTTATCAATCGATTCTTGACCAAATAGCCATAAACCAAGAATAGATGACCTCTCAGCTTGATGAATTCGGCAATCAAATGTGGAAAGTTCACAAGGAGCAGCGCAGTTTTAAGAAAAGGTCCCTCAACTTCTGTCGGAGGAACAACTTTGAAGCTCCTTCACCAACGCCTTCGCCACCACCATCGAAATAAGCTTTTCTTTTCCCTTAACCTTTTAAATTTTTTGTTGTTTCGTGTGTGTGAATGCATTTTATTTCATTTGTATTTAATTTCACTTTATTTGTTAGCTTGCTATATCTTTGGTTTAGTTTCAATTTCCTTAATTGTGTTTTGACTTCAGTATTTTCTATTTGTTCTCATACCAGTTGTTGTTTTAATTTCTTTGGTTCGGATTAGTTTCATTTGTTTTAATTTCTTTGGTTCGGATTAGTTTCATTCTCTTTTGTATGGTTTGATATCATTTCCCTTTATTTGGTTCTTACTTTTTCACATTGAGGACAATGTGAAATTTTATGTATGGGGATGTGACATTGACTTGCTTAATTGTATTGTTTGCATTTTGTTAATGAGGATGCATGTTTAGGCATAGTATATATGCTTTGTGTCAGGAATGGTGTTTTGTGTTAACAATGGAACCATACTTGAATTACTCCGATAAATATTTCCATAAATTCTTTCATGTAGTTGGAATTAGATTGAATGTATGCTTGAACTTCAATTAGGCTATTTGAGTAGAAAGTGAACCATATAGAGCGATGAAAAGTAGTTGGTTGCATAAGCTTAGTCATAAATTGACATCTAAACAATGAGATAGTGTAGAGATGCATAATGAGTTTTCAATTGAGCCAGAGTGAGGATTGAGCCATATGACTCCATCTATAGTCATTTCATTTCTTTGTTGAGTGTTACTTCCTTAGGTTACTACCTTCAGGACTTGCTTTGAATTTGTTTGAGTCTGCTGGGTGCATGCTTAATAGAGATGATCTAGGCCCTTTTGTGTTAACCTTTGGCTTAAACGACCTACCCGTTATTATCCCTTGGTACCCCCATTGAGCCTTAACCTTTTGTTTCTTAAAAACACCCAAATTTTTAAAACTTAAACCCCATTATCCTAACTCTTTTCACAAGCTTAGTAGAGTATTAAGTAGAACATTAGTTGGGATTGTGTGAAAATTCCACAAAGACAAGTTGAGTATATTTTTGCCTATGGACTACATTATATATAGTGCTAGTTTTGATTAATAGTTCTTCCATGTAGAAAGAAAAAGAAAGAAAAATGAAAAAAATGGAAAAAGGAGAGAAAAAAGAGAAAAGAAAAGAAAAGAAAAAGGAAGAACAAGTGAGTAGCATTAATAAGTGCAGAATAGTGGTGTATGTCTCGAAGTTATGTCTTATATCCCGTTTTATATGCTTTTTATTCTACTTATGCTTGTGCTTCACCTTTTTCCCTCTCTTTTGACCCACCTTGACCCTTACAACATTACAACCCTAAATAAGTCTTTTTTATCTATTTACGCATGCAATCATTGTAGAGGATAATTGGTGTATTAGTAAGCCTATGGTAGTATAGTTTCCTATAGGAAGTTTGAGTGAAACACTAACCCTTAAACACTTAAGCGAAATGAGTGGAAACTGTGAGGAAAATCCATTTATGCATCTAGACTTACCTTTGAGAGATTATGCAAATTGTGAGTTTGCTTGTGTACACTAATGAAAAAAATAGTCATAGTATATGCATTAACTTGATACTTGAGTTAGCTTGAATTTGAGGGAATGTGTGTTTCGATCTTTTTGAAAATGAAGTGGTTGAATTGATTGGTTGTATTTATTTTGCTTGAGGACAAGCAAAGATTCAAGTGTGGGGATGTTGACAGGCGTGCATTAAGATATGTTTTTATAGGTAATTGGCATGTGTTTTCTAGCATAATTGTTCTTTATTGTTTTAGTTTAGGATTCATTTTGTATGTTTTCATTAAGTTTGATCTCCATTGTGTTCTTGTGTGTTGGATGCTAATTAAAGGTAAGAATTGCTTATTTTGTGTAGGAAAAGAGAGGAAGCAAGTTGGAGTATGAACAAGAGAGCATAGAAGAGAAGAAAAGAGGATCACATTTATGACCAATTCCCACGTTCATGGGAATTAGGCAAATTCCCACAGACGTGGGAAATCAAGAGAGAAAGTTTCTGTCTCTAATTCCCACGCTCATAGGAAACATGTAGATTTCCACGGGCTTGGGAATTGAAATTCGAGGCAATCTATGAGGCTTCATTAAACCTAATTTTTTGGACTATATAAAGGGAATTAAGCCTCCATCTTTAGGGGCACGACACCTACCTATAGAAAGACCATCCTTGGGTGAAGAACATATGTTTGGAGCATAAAGGAAGGATTGAAAACAAGGATCATCATTAAGATTGGGCAAAATAGCACATCAACACTACAATTCTAGATTTTGGAAAAGAAGAAAAGGAGTTTTCTTATTCACTTTCTATCATTTTAATCTCTTCCTTTCTTTGCAAAGATGGATTATTTGAATGTTTATAGTGTTATGGAGACCAGGTTAGGCTAATTTCATATTACGAATTGCTTTTTCATTATTTTGTCAAAACTCATGTTTTGTTGAATTGAATGAAGTGTCTTTGATAATTGTTGTTTTTAATTGCATCTTACAACAAATCAAGAGAGTGAGTGAGATGAAATTCATGTATGATTATACAATAAGAGTTAGCGACCTATAGATTAGCAATTATTATGTCAATTGAATAATTAGAAGAGAGATCTCAATTAGTCAATTGATCATCCATACGATAGTGTAATAACTAGTTAAATAGGTAGAGTCATTAGGTAGGTTGAGAGATCATTCAATCGATTCCTATAAATTCAATTAGGGACAAATAGTTACACCTTGAGAGAGGGTAATTAGTACATTTAGAAATCTAGAATGAGACACAATTCAATCAATGAAACATGAGGGAGACAGAATAAAGAAAAAGTAATCTCTAGCATTTAGTTCCTTAAATTCATATTTTCTACAATTACAGTATTGTCCACTATTTACATTATTCTTTTAATTTTAATTCATTTTCTAGATTAATTGCATTAAATAATTTTATTTCTTAAACAAAGTCTTTTCTAAATTAAGTGGCTTCTGGGCAACAATCCCTATGAGATCGATATCTGTTCTTTCTAACTACAAGTCACGACACGTTCACTTGCGATTTTTGATCATAAAATAAGTAGATAGATTTTACAATCCATCAGCATTTACTTACTGAATAGACTTCCAATTTAGCTCAAAATTCTAGATTAATCAATCCTTTCAAGCAAGCAAAATTCATCACAAACTTATGGTGAAAGTAAAGTGATTTTTGCACAGCAAAATGAAGATCACATTTAGCTAGTTTTCTTGAAAATTTGGTGAAGGATTAAGGTATGAATTTCATATGGAACTTTAGCTAGGGTTAAGACCAAAGTACAGAAAAAAGGCCAAAACAATTTTTGGTGGTGAAGGAAGGGAAAGCCAGTAGAAACTACACTTGTTGAAACCTCCTTCTCTAAGTGCTAGGTATCATCTTTTAAGCTAATCGTATGTCTTAAGGCATGTAATGGCATTTGCCTAATCAAGATGTTACCACTAATCCACACATTTAGATGCTATTTGTCTCCTTTTAATCAGTCCACATGTCACTCCAAGATTGGTCCACTTGTCACATACTAATTGGTCCAATTGTCATTTAATTACTAGTCCATTTGTCACACATTTAACTATGTCAAATATCACTCAATTTTAGGCTTAATCACCCTAATGTTTCATGTATCAGTTTATAGTCCTAATGTACATTTTAATTCATTAATCTTCCATTTAATAACATTTAATTCCAATTTACCAATTGAAATCCAATCATACCAAAATTTAAGACATTAATTCATAATTCACATCATAGTCATTTAACATCTTTCATACCCTTGGGCATGTCAAATGAGTGCATATGCTAACTTGTAATGTGTATAAATATCAATACTCGTGTATGAATGCTAATATTATGCATGTATATGAAATGTTTGATTTAGGGTTGAACCCTAGTTATGTTTTAGGAAACTGGATATTACAATTCTCTCGCTTAAAAAATTTCATCCTCGAAATTCTCACCTGAATGATCAAATAGGTAGGGTACTGTCTTTTTATGCTCTCTTCCATTTCCCACTTAGCATCTTCACTCGAATGATTTTTCCAAAGGACTTTCACCAATGGGATCACTCAGTTTCTTAACTGTTTATTTTGATAGCCACTTATTTTAACTGGTTCTTTAACTTAACTCAAATTACTAGCAATCTCAATCTCCTAAGCTAATAGTACATGAGTCGGATTAGACCAATAACTCCTAAGCATACTCACATGAAATACAATATGTATCTGAGCCATTTCACCAGGTAAGGCTAATTTATAAGCCAGGGCTCCAACTCTCTCGATAATCTTATATGGATCAATATATCTAGGTCTTAATTTACACTTCTTACTGAACCTCAGCACACCTCGCCAAAGGTGATACTCTCAAAAACACCTTATCTCCTACATAATATTCCATATCTCTCCAATGCTAATCTATATAACTCTTTTATTAGCCTTGTGCCATTTTATTTTTACTTTAGATCAATTTCACTTTATCAGTAGTATCCTGAATTAACTCTAGGCCTTAAACAATCCTTAAACTCTCTTCATCCTAATACAGAGGCAAACAACACTTCCTATCATATAACGCCTCATATGAAGCCGTACCAATACTATTATAGTATTGATTATTGCAAGCAAACTCAATTAGAGCTATATACTAATCCATGCTCTTTGGAACTCCAATACGCATGCTCTAAGCATATCCTTAACAATCTTAACCATTCTCTCACTATGCCCATCTGTTTGAGGATGAAATGCAGTACTGAAGTTTAGTCTTGTATCTAAATTTGTCTATAGACTACTCCAAAATCTCGAGGTAAATCTAGGATCCCTGTCTAAAACAATGGACACTGGAACCCCATGTAACCATACTATCTCATTTACATATCTCCGAGCCAACTGATCTAGTGAGTTATTCATCTCATTGGCAAGAAATGATCCAACTTGGTTAATCTATCAATAATGACCCATATGGCGTAATGTTACCTTGGAGTCCTCGGCAAACCTATAATAAAATCCAATATGATTCTCTCCCATTTCCACTCTAGAATAGGCAATGACTATAACTTACCAACTAGAGCCTGATGCTTTGCCTTAATCTGTTGGCAAGTTAAACACTTAACCACATATTTAGCCATTTTCTTTTTCATCCCTGGTCACCAGAAATGTTATTTCAACGAGTTATACATCTTGGTAGTACTAGGATGCATAGCATAAGCTACTACATGAGCTTCATCTAGAATTTCCTTTCTCAAATCATCTACATTAGGAACACACAATCTCTGCTTCAACCATAATGTCTCATCTTTCAATTCAAACTCAAAACTTGGATTCACTTCCAGCTTCTCAATAAGCTTTAGTAATTCAGGATCTTTATCTTGATCTTTTCTTATTCTCTCATGTAATATTGGTCTTAACTTCAATGTAGGTATCAATGCTTCATTTTGCCCCAAATTTAATTCAACATTCAGTGCTCTTAATTTTACTAGGCTCAATAATCTCGATGTCTAAATTTGAGCCACACTGTTATTGGATTTTCTACTCAATGCATCAGTTATCACATTAGCTTCATCAGGATGATACTTAATTGTACAATCGTAATCTTTGAACAATTCTATCCACCACCTCTGTCTCATATTCAAGTATTTCTGACACAACAAATATTTCAAAGTGTTATTATTAGTAAATACCTGAAAAGTTTCTCCAGCAGTTATTGTATCCAAATCTTCAAAGCAAATACAACTGCAGCAAGCTCTATATCATATACTGGATAGTTAAACTCATGAGGCCTTAACTGTCTTGATGCATATGTTATTACTCTGCCATGCTGCATCAGCATACATCCTAACCCTTGGTATAAAGCATCACTGTATACTACATATCCTCTAAATCCATATGGAATAGCTAACACCAGTGTTATAGTTAACCGATGTTTTAGCTCCTCAAAACTTCTTTGACATTCATCATTCCATCTGAAAGGCACATTCTTCCTCACAAGTTTTGTTAAATGGGATGAGATTAAAGAAAACCCCTTGACAAACCTTTTGTAATAACCGGTTAAGCCTAGGAAACTCTGGATCTCTGTCATATTTCTCAGAGCTTCCCATCTTATTATTGTTTCTACTTTCTTTGGGTCTACTTGTATGTCTTATCCAGACACTATGTGACCCAAAAATACTACTTGATCAAGTAAAAATTCACACTTACTGAATTGGCATATCATTGTTTCTTTCTCACTATCTGAAAAATCAAGATCAACTGCTCTAAATGTTCTTCTCTAAATTTAGAATACACTAAAATATCATTAATAAATATAATCACGAAACGATATAAATAAGGTTGGAATACCTTATTCATTAAATCCATAAATGTTGTTGGGGCATTAGTCAACCTAAATGACATCACCAAAAACTCAAAATGCCTAGATCTCGTTCTGAATGCACTCTTCAATACATCGGCTTTAACTATCT
>JAOTJB010331048.1:0-13312 GCA_027123815.1 Erythroxylum minutifolium
TTCCTATAGTCTATACACATTCTCTAAGCATTTTGAACTCTTGATGGAATAAGTTCATTACTCTCATTTCTCACTACTGTGATATCGCTCTTCTTCGGTACTACTTGTACTGGGCTCACCCACTCACTGTTTGATATGGCATATATGATCCTCGCACTCAATAACTTAAACACCTCCTTCTTAACCACATCACGAATAAGAGAATTCAACCTCCTTGGTGGCTGCTTAATTGGCTTGGACCCTTTAGCCAAAAGGATCTTGTGTGTGCAAACCAAGGGATCAATCCCTGGTATGTCCTCTAAAGACCAACCTGTAGCCCTCCTATACCTTTTCAACCCAAAAACTAATCTCTCTTCTTCAGAACTACTTATAGAATTGGAAATAATAACAGTCAATTTGTAATTATCAGCAAGACAGACATATTTCAAGTTAGGGGGAAGGGATTTCAATTCTAAATCAGGGGGTTGCACAATAGAAGGAACCAACTTTGGTATATAAAATGCATTCAGTGTGAGTGGTGTATCCATGTGGCTTGGGGAAGAAGATATAAGCTTAGTGTGGTGTATATGTCCTCCAATTCTCGACTCAGTGCCACTATCAAATGACCTGGAAACAGCAGAATTAGGGTTATTCTAATCAATAGAAAAAGAAAGTAATCAAAAGTGAGACTGTAATAGTGGGATTAGAAGGAGTTATAGCAGTAGCAGGATCACTGCTATTCTCTTCTAATATTCCAGAACCACTTAAAAGAAAAGCTACATTCATAGCTTATATAATAGCTCCTTTATCATCAGTTCCTGCAAAATTAAGAAACACGTCTTCCTCAAGGCTATCAAGTGTAATCAGCAGTAATATCATAATCAAAACAAGAGTATGCGTCAAAATCGTAAGGAATGGAAAGCCAGCTATCTATCTCTAAACAGTAGACACATGATACGTCACCCTCACATGCACAAAAATCAGAAGAATGAGAGGAGGATAAACAAGTAAGTGCATCATCATGATTCATAACCATGTCATACCAGTCAGGCTCATGCACATCAGTCTCATGCAAGTCTTTCACATCATTATCATGACATTCAATCAAACTAATATCCAAGTAAAAACAATCTTCATGACCATGGCTCATAGCTTCTGAAAGATTAAATTGCACTTCTTGATCCCCAATTCCTATAGTGATAAGACCCTTCTTCATGTTAATTATGGTCTCAGCAGTCAGAAGGAATGACCCACCTAGAATCAAGGTACTCTCAACAGGGAGCTCATTAGTTATATCTAGGACATAAAAGTCAGCTGGGAAAACAAGACCTTTGACTTGCACAAGGATATCCTTAAGCATGCCTTTAGGGTATCTCACCATCCTATCAACTAGACCAAGCACTACACTAGTGTCTTTCAAAGCTTTAATGCCCAAGGTCTTATAAACAGAGGTCGGCATGACATTAATTGCTGCACCTAAGTCAAGTAGGGCATGAGAAATAGTAGGTCTACCTATGATACAGGGAATAGTGTAAGAACCCGAGTCTTTGCATTTAATGGGCAACTGTGGCTTAAACAAAGAACTAACACTTAACCCCAGTTGGGTTCTCTCACTATGCCTATACTTTCTCTTATTTGTTCATAGGTCTTTCAATAATTTAGCACACTTAGGTATCTTTTTAATCAATTCAAGAAATGGCACATTCACCTTAAGTTTGTTAAACATTTCAAACAATTCATCATTGTCTTTCTTATCATCAACCTTTTTACTAACCAAGTAAGAATTTGGAAAAGGCAAGTCACGAATGTTTACCTCGTCACCTTTGGAGTCAGAAGGTGATTGTTACCCCATTGGTCTCTTCATGATAGTTGTTGTTGCCTCTTTATCATTTTGCACCACTAGTTGTTTCCAAGACTTCTCCAAGAGCTTCTTTTCTTGTAGGCTTTCAAATTGAATAAAAGTTTCCTTCTTAGCTTGGGAAGTTTCTTAAGTAGTGTTAGCAGGAGGAGACTTAATTTCTATTTCCTCATTAACCAATTCTTCATCCTCTTCATCATCTTTGAATTGCACTTTCTTAGCACCAATTTCCTTACCACTTCTTAGTGTGATTGCATTCAAAGATTTAGGATTTATTACTGTGTTTGAGGGTATAGAACCCCTACTCTTTGCTTGTTGTTCACTCAAGTTGTTGGAGATTTGAGTAACAAAAGTGTTCAAGTTCTCATGTTTAGTCTCTATTTACTCCAATTTAGAGAACACATTTTGTAGACATGAGTCCATCTTATTCCCCATAGCATTCAACTTGGCATTGGTTTGTGTCTTCTCGTGATCTAACCTTGAATTAATCCCGGCAATTCCCTTTATGATCATAGCAAATTCATCACCCTTAGAAAAAGAAGATGATGTCCTATAATTAGACACCATTTGATTGGAAAAATTTCCTTGAGTGTTGCCTTGATCCCTATCCCATCTAAAGTTAGGGTGATCTCTCCAACCCGGATTAGAGGTGTTGGAGTAGGGATCCCTCTTTTGATATTGGCCATTCTTACTTTAGTAGAGGGCAGAAACTTCTTCATATCGAGCACAATTATTGGAAGCATGCATCATGGACCTACAATACTCACAATCGGGCACTATAGCTTGAGAATGACCTACTGAATTAACTTGCTTGGCTTTCACATTATTCTCCAAAATACTGAATCTTTTCTTTACTTGGTTTCCTAAAGCAACAATTTCAGCAAGAATATCTTGGGAAGAAACCGAAGAGGTATTGTACACCTTTCTTGTTTCTCCAGATTGAGGATCATTGGTAGCCATCTTTTGAAGTAGGTCCTATGCAGCATTGGGACTTAATTCTCTGAGCGAACCATTTGTAGCGGCATGAATTAAGGGCTTATGATATGGAAGGAGCATATTTCAAAGTTCACGCTCCTTTAATTTCAAAGTTCACATCATCAATATAAAAGTCATAAGAGTCATAATCAACATTGGAATTATTAATCTCCCTCATGCTTCTATTATCCTCACCATTATTCCCCAGGTTGTTCTCATTATGTCCGTCGTTCCCATTAGGCCCATTATGTCCATTATTACTATTTTCACCATCCATGGTTTCTTGCTCTAATTCAGAATCATTAACAGACAAGTGTTTACTAGAGGTAACTCTCTCACTAGGTTCTTATTCACTAGATGACAAACTTGACTCTTGTAAAATATGCTCCTCCTCAACAAGAACTTAACTTGTACCCTCTATTCTCCTCTCTCTTCTAATCTTTTTCACTAACCTCTCAAGTTCAATATTTAAGGGAATCAAAGGTAAAGCCCTATCACTCCTAGGCATAAACAGTAACAATAAAAAAAGAATGAGGAACAATAAACATTAACCTCTCAAGTTCAATATTTAACAGACTTGCACAACAAGATTCAAGTAAAAAGAAAAGGAAGAATTTGATGAGTGCAAGTGTGTGTGTATGAGAATGTATGAGTATATGAAAGAGTGTGAAAATATATAATATGCACAAATAATCAAAGAATGTCAAAACATCAGCAATATCCATAAAGGAGCAATTTTCCTAAAATTTAACTTGGAGAATGGACCCATACACTCAAGAAAGCAATCGAGTAGGCTATAATCAAACAAACAAGAGCAATGTAATCCACTAAATAGCAACCAAGTCAAAGAGCAAACTAAAACATTTATCTGACCAAGAAAATACAAAATGCAAATAGAAATGGACTATGAAATGCAAATGCAAGTATGAGGGTCAACAAATAAACCCCAGTTAATGTTAATTGACACTTAGTTACTAGGGAACCAATTTCTTGGCTCCCCGGCAACGGTGTCACTTGAAACAACCTAAATTCAATGTCGCCTTAGGGTTACTTCAAGGTTTATCCAAGGATTGCATATAGTGCAACCTCGAGCCGTTCTCTTTGAGGAGCCAAAAATGAAATGAAATTCTTAAGTAACTACATGCAATGCAGCCTAAATTATGGAATAAGGTTTAATTTGATTAACTATAACTAAACTTACAATGAATTAAAATAAACATAAATGACTTGATTTTTGTATTTTAAATTTAAAATGAGTGATATGAAATGATAGTGAGTGAATGGAATGAAAAAAGCACAAGTGATTAACAATGATAAAAGCAACCCTCTAATTCAATAGCACAGGCAATCATCACTTAAATAGATATAGGAATTAAAAACAATGAACCAAGAGTTATAATCAAGCTAACAATCGAGCCACCTCGAATTGTTACAAAATAATTTTCAAAGTCCCAATCTACTAACTGCCACTAGAATAGTATAATAGAACTAAGGATACTAGCAACCAATGCTCAATTATTACTTAATAATTAATAGAACATAATTAAAGCCAGGCACAGATAGAACGATCCAATAATTCAAGTCACTTTGAAAAACAACCAAATATTCACTAAAATCTCAATACAAAGTCTTTACCCAAAACAAAGCAACGAAATTAAGCCATAATCAGCACAATATCAATTGCTAAACAATAATCCAGCCACAAAAATCTTTTAATACAAAGATATAATCAATACATAACTCTAAATAATTAAATAGTTATCCTAAAACCTAGGAATCACTAAATAATTAAATGGGTGGAAGTTAAATGCAGCTTAAACTCCCCTATGAAGACCCAAGGTCCTGCCATTGCCATTAAATCGGAGGATCAAGACAAACTAGCCATAGAAAACCTTAGAAGATACTACCAACAATGAACTCCAACAATCAGCCATGGAAGATGAGAATGTTGGTTTGGATTTATGGGAGGCGAGGAAAAAAAACGAAAACTAAGTCTTCATAGGTGGAGAATGTTGTCGTCAAAAATAAAAACCCTTTCTTTTGTTTTTTGCGTTCCCCTCCTATTTTCGAAACAACACCATTTTTTTGGGTCTTCTTCCCACGGTGTCTTTTTTTTGTTCCTTGCTATCCAACATGCGTTGCATTTTACTTCTTTCTTTTTGTTTAAAATCAACGCACACCTCCAACCTTTGTTTTCTTGCTCTCTCTCCGTTTGCGTTTTGCTTCTTCTTCTTTCCAGCATTGTCGTTTTGCTCCCTTGGTTATCCAATGTGCGTGTGTCGTTTTGTTGCTCTTTTCTTTGTTTCTCACTGTTGTGTCGTTTTGTGTTCCTTTGGCTATCCAACGTGCTGTGTCGTTTTATGCATGTGGTGCTGCCGTTTTTCGCTTCTCTTCTCCAACTACTTGTTAATGCTTTAGACTGCTAGTTCTTTTATCTTTTGAGTACCCGACAATAAAAATTACAAATAATGTAGCATCAATTGTCCTAAAATCAATTAATCACAGTTAAACAAAAATATGACAATTTTTGCTCCTATAAATACAAATTAAATGTAAGGCACAATAATTCAAATAATAATCAAATAATGCAATAAAGACCAATTATAGTGACAAAAACTCATTCAAATGATATGAATATATATATATATAAATAAATGAATTTGTCGTAGACCCAATTTCTAGAGAAGCTCACTTTCACATTGAAGCATAAAACTGGCGTGGAGAACAAAGTGGCTGATGCATTAAGCAGGCATGCTAACCTGCTTGTTACCATAAGTCAGAGGTTATGGGGTTCGAAATTGTGAAGAGTCTATATGCCACTGATAAAGATTTCCAGGAAGTGTGGGAAATTTGTGTAAATAAACACACTGATACTAACTTTTACATCCATTATGGCTTTCTTATGAAAGGAAATCAACTCTGCATTCCCAAAACTTCCTTGAGGGAGAAGCTAGTTCGTGATGTACATAGAGGAAGTTTTGCTGGTCATCTAGGGCATGACAAGACATATGCTGCAATCAAGAAGAGATATTATTGGCCCCACATGTGAAGGGATGTGATGCATCTTGTGCAGAGGCGCTAAATGTGCCAGACAACGAAAGTTCAGTCTCATAATATTGGTTTGTATACCCCTCTACATATTCCAAAGAATATTTAGGAGGATTTATCTGTGGATTTTGTGCTCGGATTACTATGAACCCAAAGGGGTTTGCATTATGTTTTTGTTGTGCCAGACGGATTCTCCAAAATAGCTCATTTTATTCCCTGTAAGAAGATTGCAGATGCAACCAATATAGCCAAACTGTTTTTCAAGAAGGTTGCACGCCTACATAGGTACCTAAATCCATTACTTCTTATAGGGGTAGCAAATTCCTCAGTCACTTGTGGAGGACTTTGTGGAAGATGTTTGATTCATCTTTAAATTTTAGCAGCACAGCTCACCCACCCTCAAACAGATGGTTAAACAAAGGTAGTGAACAGAACCTTAGGAAATATTATCCGGAGTATTTGTGGAGATAGACCTAAGTAGTGGGATTGTGCATTACTGCAGGTTGAGTTTACCTACTATAGTGCTGTTCACGGCGCCTTGGGTAGGTCACTTTTTTCTATTGTCTACACAAAAGCACCACAACATGTTGTCGATTTGATTAAATTGCCCAAAATTTATGTAGCTGTAGTTATGGCTAACGAGTGGTAGGATGTTTAGACATAGGTGAGAGAGAAGCTAAAACAAGCTAATGCTAGATATAAGAAAACTGCAGACTAGGATCGGAGAGAACGGGTCTTCAAAATGGGTGATTAGGTTATGGTATTTCTGGAAAGGCTCAATTTTTAGTAGGCACTGACAACAAGTTACAAGCTAAGAAATAGGAACCATATCTGATTATGCAAAAAATTAATGACAGTGCTTATATGGTGGGATTACCAGATACCTTTGGCATTTCCAAAACATTTAATGTGGCAGATATTTCTCCTTACTACTCTGTGGATGAACCTTTATATCCAGATGATCCAATGCAGTCGAGGTCGAGTTTTTCTCAAATGGAAGGGACTGACGTGGTTGACGTGGCAACTAGGGTGTAAACCCAATTGATGACGTTTTCCTCTAGAATGCAAGTTACGTACTGTTTTCCTAGTTATAAATTATTTTTCCTAATTTTGTATTTTTAGTGATTTTCGTAATTTTCTGTTTCCTATTTCTATTAGATTTTTGTCCTATTTAAATCCTTATTTAGGGACATCCTAGGGGATGGAAATATTCAGAATTCAATTACAGTTGCAAGTTCTTTCCATTTTGAGTAAATTTTATTGCTTTCTTGCTATGTCATTGACCCTATAATAAAAATGACATTTTGACTACAGAAAAATTCAGCACTAGATATCCCAAAATCATCGCTAACTACAACTTATATTCGTCACCAAAAACGTTGCCAAATCCCCTAGCTAAAAACTATAGACTACTTTTTTCACTAACTGTCACTAATAAGTTTTGCCTACGCTTTATTTTTGTGGCCAAAAAAACTATTAGACATTTAAGAAATCATTGCCAGTATATTTTGGCTACGTTTAGGTTTTGTAGCTAAAAATTATTAGCTACGTTTTCAGAAAAGTAGTAAAAAAATTTTAGTTATGTTTCCAAATATGTAGCTAACTGTTTTTAGCTACATTTCTAAAAACGTAGGTAAAAAGATTTAGCTACGTTGTTGAAAACGTAGACAAATATTTTTAGCTACATTTTGTAAAATGTAGTTAAAGTTTTATTATATATTTTGACAAAATGTTATATCATGTTAATAAAAATTATTTGTGACATTTTTAATCCATATTATTATATATAATATTTAGATTTTTATGTTAATTTATTATACAAAAATATAATATAAAAATAATTGATAATTTGAAGCATTGTATATAAAAAATAAAATATCATTAAATTATATCAACAAAAAGAATATTCTTTATAAATAAGATTTTAATTACAACTTTAACAATTCTTATAGAAAAAATAATAAATACAAAGACTAGTTTACAAATTATAAATGCTCAGATTACAAAAAAATTATTATGTAACTAGAATGATTCTAGGTTTATCCATGTCGATGAGAGCAATTTCATACGTCAGCCATCATATACGAACGATTAGCTATGAGAATCATGAAAGCAACTTTAAGATCGATAGAGTGACCGAAAATATCCATAATTAAGCTAATTTGTTTTCAATTAGGAAAGAAAAAAGGAGGGTGATGAAATGGGAAAGTAAACCAATAAGATATTCATTGAAAACCATTAAGTACCTTTCAAAGTACAACTTCTTTATCATTAAGCACTCAACAATCCAACTTGAGAGTAAAACAAAAAGTAAGTGTTGTAACATATATGCAGTGGGTGCATCCATAGCTTCAACAAGGTTAAGAATACTTTAAACAATAAGAATAAAGCTTGATGAAGAAAGACAAACATGCCAATTTAAAAGCACTTCCATATCTAGAGCTCCAGGACCACAATCACTAATATGAATTTTAAGTTACAAGTGAATCTAAATTTTTTGGGGTGTTGGAATTTTAACATAGCATCTACAATTGTTCTTGTTCCTAAATTTTCACCACAAAAGTTGGCTACAATAGCAGGGTTCTAAAATCCTATGCCATTAAGTTGTTATTATGATATTTCTCCTCAAAATAAGCATAACTAACAAGAAAATCCTGGAGCAATAAAGAAAATCACCTTCAGAATTCATAGGTGTTCATTTACTTGACTATCTCCTAAAATATATTACCCATTTTCTATCAATTTTACTACTACTAGAATCTGCAACCAGTTACAAGCATGCCATTTTTAACAACTCTGGTGCAGTGTAAGTTGCGTGTAATAATCACTCTAGTAGCCAAATACAAGATTATAGGAGTTAAATTATACAAATTACAAACTCAACGGTACTTGGTACAATCAAGCTTAGCATAACATATGAAAATGAAAAATGAATCAAAACTCAGTATGATAGATAGAAACCCACCTCTAACTGCTGGCAGACATTATCCATATCAACAGGATACACTTTGCTTGTAATTTTTCACACTCTCCTCCTTTTCCAATGAGAATGAATATTATCCAACGTATTATGAGTGAAACGATCGCTACCTGCAAAATTAATGAAGACACAAAATTTTAGTGAGATTCGCCATCACAAAACAAGGCACCATAGCAGAATTATGGTTAGTTGCAAAGATTTACCGAAGATGAAAATTGAACAAGCTCAACATTCAAGGCTCCCCCAACCAGAGACAACCAGGAATCCGATGTGCAAATTACAATTTCCACCATACAATACACACAACAACATCAACCACACAATAGAAGAAAAGCAAGCAGCAACCTATGGATTCACTTCCAACATTAATTGATTGATTGAATCCCTCAACCAACAAAACATGCCAGTTCCACTTAACTTCACAATTCAACAACATTTTCCAATTAAAGGAATTAGGAATCAAACACCCAACAAAAGGACTAACAAAATTGGTTTCAGGTTTGGTTACGGTAATCTCGTAATTCTCGAGAATTTTTGAAACGCGGGGTAGGTTTCAGGTTTGGAGTATTTGGACTTTTTGCTCGAAATTGAAGGCTTTGACAGAGACGATGGTGTTCCCGTGGATTTGAAGGTATTGGTGGCCGTCGTCTTTGGGGTGGGTTTATACTTATCGACAATGTTGTCTACTGCATCGAATCGGCAGTGGAGACAAATGTCATCTTTGATTTCTTGTTGGGCTCGCCGGCGCTGCTTGAATTTCCCTGTATTGGCATTGTGCCACTGGGAGACGTAATACGACATCGGTTGGATGTTAGGAGACGTAAGACGACATCGGTTGGAGGTTGGGCAGTGGAGCAAAAACTGGGGATGGGATCGGAAACAATTTCAGCACCATGGCTGGAATGAAAATCGATGGACCCTTTTCTTTTTGAGCACCACTTTGCAAATGTGCTTACAGTTCTGAAAAATCGTTGGCAAAGGGTAAGTAGGGCAATTGAGATCCTCTTTGCCCATTTTTAGTATGCGCTTGTGCATCGCTAATCTGAATCACTTATTTTTTCTCTCTCCGACTTATTAAATGGTTGAGATTCAAGAGATACAGAGGCACAATAAAAAATCTCAATCCCCGTAAGGGTGATATTTTGGCACCAAATAAGAGTCCTTTTTAGCGTTAAAGGGAAGAGACACAGAGGCACAATAAAAATGGGCGCAAAAAATCTCAATCCTCATAAGGGTGATATTTTGGCACCAAATAAGGGTCCTTTTTATCAAAAGCTTGAAAAATCGTTATCAAAAACTTACTTTTAGTTACGATTTTAAAAATGTAGCAAAAAAAACATAGCCAAATTAAATGTCAACCTTATTGTAGTAATTATCCTAAAAAGTTAAAGAAAATATCTCCAAATTCTCTTCGGGTGCAGGCAAATCCAATATTTTTTCCAAAATAATTTCCTCCGTCTCCCACTTACCTTCACATTTAATCAACTATTAATTCCTTTACTTGCACTTGTTATATTGGTGAATATTCTTTTACAATTTGACCTATTTAACTTGATATTTAATTTAATGTAGCGTTTCATTATTTTTTACATTAAAAGAGATTTTCTTGAGAGAAAGACGGAAGCTTTATTTTCACTAAATAAGGAATATTGAATTAGAGGGAAAAGATGTAGTATGTTTATTAATTTAAAAGAAGGATATAATTGGGAACACCTTCGTTCATAAAATAACAAGAAGAGGCATCCACTATAACAAAACAGACGTTTAGTTTCAATTTTTTGGTTGCGATTATCAAAATCGTCATCAAAAGTGGAGGCTTTGTTGATGTTCTACAATATCGTCACTAAAGGCTTTTCTTTAGCGACAATTTACATGAATCATTGCAAAATTGGTGACATTTGGCAATGATTTACGTATTCCATCACCAAATGTCGCACCTTTGGTGATGATAGTTTGAAACGTTGCAAAAACATATACTTTTGGCGATGAAATAAAAAATTCATCACCAAAAGTTGGACTTTTGGTGACAATTAGTCAGTATTAAAGATTTTAAAATTAATAATGTTAAAGACATAATTTTTTATAATGCTAAATAATCCTAAGGTTAATTATAATTGACATTTATATATGATTTTTCATAATTTTTCAATTTCCTTTTTAAAAATTTTGTTTAAATAGCTAATGCATTAAATTACTATAATTTTGTTCAAATATATGGATTTATACACAAATAATTCTTTAATGATGCCTATTGTACATAATAAATGTCCATTCATACAAATATTTAATGAAAATATTGAACATTTAAAAATTGTAAAATGTTTTCAATTTTTAAAGATATTGTTGAAAAACACATGGTAAGTAATTTAAAAAGATAAACACACCATTTTAAATTATCTTTTTGGATATAAAAAGAAAAACATACCTAAAATTTTAATATTAGTAAGATCAAAATATAATAAATTTAAGTTGACTACTATTCTGAATCGTTAATATTTATTAACAATAAAATAATAATACATATCAATATTGAAATATGGTAAGTAATATAATATAATAATATGTGGTAAGTAGTACAAGATTTTAATTAGAAGTTTAATTATTCTTATAGACAAAACAACAAATAAAGTTACATGCTTATTTCATCGAAAAGGAAATTCCAAGTGATATGAGACTCGATAAAAAAGGTAAAGAAGTTCCCTATGTCTAGATTCCCAAGGAGTGTCTTTGCACATTCAAAGGCATTAATTGAAACAGTCAAAGATCTTTTCTCTAGTGTTGGGTTACTAACATCCTCTTCCAACAACTTCTTGGCTTTAACTAAAATAGTAGAAAATATAGTGAATGAATCTTCAGTTGAAGTATGGATCACTGAATTAATGCAGATTGTTGATATTTGAGCTATAGATATCCAATATAATAGTACCTAGTAGAAACAAAGGGAAGAAGGTGGCAAGTATTGATGTTGTTGTTCCTCCCCCACAACAACCACATCAATCTAAGTCCTAGTCAACGACAATAATCGACTTCATCCACTAATAAAGCCAGTCAACAATAACCTCTATTTGCCTCAACTAGTATTGAGGGATCTACAAATTTGTTAATCTTTGGCAACTATAAATAGACTTATACTCAAATATAAATTTACATTTTTAATGTTTATTTTCTTATCTTTATTCATTTGTTGTCAGGTTCTAATACTACTATTAGAAAAATAGGTAGAGGTATAACTAAAAGTTGAGTTGCAACGAATGAATGTTGCAATTAACAATAAGTTGTCTGTACATATTGATATCTTATAAGGTCATCTTGTAAACAAGATTCAATCGACAAAATTATCTAGTGAGATGGGAGTAATTTGTAAGACTAAATTGCCTTGCCTAAAGCATGTCAAGCAATTGAAGGAAGACAACTTACTAGAGAATGCTTTGGAAAAGTATCAATAAAATTTCAATTTATTTAATTATATGCAATATTGTTTTATGTATTTAAAGATTGATTTAACTTCGACTTTTTGCTTATAGATGAAGCTCGATATTGTCGATATCGACAATCCTGAAGTTTCAAACTATGTGGCCTCACTGTTGAAACAAAGGACTAGGGATCATCGGTATCAACTACACTAATATTACAAGTCTTTTCCTTTGGATTATGAGATAAGGAGACATGTTCCTTAGCGAGCGACTATAGAAAATTGGATCCAAATATGTGATTATTAGTCCTCTGCCAATGTTAAGGTTTGTCTTCTTACTCTTCACATTTGTTTCCATTAATCTTGCACAATTTAATAATTATTTCTCTTCTTTATTTAGGAAAAGTGTGAGAAAGTCAAGGTTAACAGAGGAAAAATGAAAACTCCTCATAACCAAGGCTCGAAATCATTTATTGTTCTGTGAAGTAAATATGTAAGTTCTTTCTTTATAAGTTATAATTATGTCAGTAAACACAATACTATTTGTTTTGTTTTGTTTTGTTTTTTTCATAAAACAAAGTTAGAAGGAACTGTATGGAGAAGAGTGTGATAAGATCACATTTTACAAACTGACAGATTATAAGGAAGGTGAAGGCTGGATGTCTGAAGAAGCGTATAATAATTATATAAGTATAAAATTTGTTTAACTTTTAAGTTTATTTATTTATGTAGTACTAACTAATAATATTTAAATTGAATATTGATTTTGTTTTTTAAATTTTAGAATAAGATGTAGGAGTTGTTGCAAACATCATTGTTTGATGGAAATGAGCTAAATATAGATGACATCTGTAACATGATGCTTGGGACACGATCCAACTACATCAAAGGTCTTAGGTTTGGGCCTAAGCCAACTACATCATCCTCATCAAAGAACAACATATGTTGACCGCCTTGAAGAGGAGAACCAGTCGCTTAAGGCTAAATTAGAATGTAATGAACAAAAGTTGGCCAAGCTTGAAAAGTATGTCAAAAAATTACTTGGCCCAAATTATGTAAG
>JAOTJB010331082.1:0-13309 GCA_027123815.1 Erythroxylum minutifolium
GGCTCAGGTTTAAGTGAAATTCATTTAATTTTGGACAGAGTCTATTAGGTTATTAATAGCATTAGCTTGCGAAATTAGTGAATGAGGGGGCATTTGAATAAATATATAGCATAATTAGGACTTAGTGTAAATTTAGCTCCCTCTAAGTTGTCACATTCATTCATAATTTGAGGCCTTTAAGTTAAGTAGCTCAACTAGTTTTTTTTTCACGCAAACGAATAGCTAAAAGCAACAAGGTAGGCAAATAAAAAAATTTAATTCAATAATCACTATTCTGCTAACCTTCGGGTTATGAGTAGATCTAGTAGCCAGTTGAAAACGTGATGTAGCTGAGTAACCGGATCGACATTCATCACAAATGTTTGCCTCCGAGTAAAAGGCTAGGTCCCAAAAAAATATAAATTAAAAAAAGTGTTTTAAATAAAAACCTACCAAACTTGTAATAAGCTTGGATTTTTATGAAAAATGTACTTAGGAACAGTTACGAAGTCTAAGGGATTGAAAAATTATTAATATGTGTGTACAATTGAAAAGGGTAAATGAGTTAACACTTAGGTCTTGATTAAGTTGTATATTTAGTTCAAAGCCCCTAAACACATATTTTGCATGTTAATGATTTGACATAATTGAATGATTGTGCTCGAGATTAAATTTATTTCACGAAGTCGAAGCCATTGCCTCATTATTGCATTGCGTGTGTTTTATATATTTGTTATATGTTGTTGTTTTATTTGCTTGAGGACAAGCAAACGTTCAAATGTGGGGATGTTGATAGTTGCAATTTGTATTGTGTTTTAGGGTTAGATTTGATAAGTATTTTAATGTCATTTTACGTGTTTAGTATGCATTTAGAATTTAATTAGGTTAGTTTTTGTGTTTAAGAGATTTTATGGGTTAGTTTGAATATTTGAGCTTAAATTGTATATTTTTTAAGTACCTTGATGTGTATGCTAGTGTTGCAGGGTAAACAAGGAAGAACGGGAAGAGTTAAAGAGTTTTTGGGCCAAAAAGCATAGGCCACGATCGTGCACACAGGCCACGATTGTGACAGAAGAGGAAGAACCAGAAGCGGCTAGGCCATGATCATGCACTCTAGGCCATAATCGTGACAGAAAGCATCAACTTAGGCCACGATCGTGACCGAAAGGAAAAAACATAAGTCATGATCTTGGCAGGCATGGCCATAATCGTGCCCTGCATCGGGCTAATATAAAAACTCGAGTTTTGAATGATTTTTTGGACCGTTTCAACCGCGACTTTGACCTAGTGCCTATAAAGTATAAATAGAACATGAGAAGTCGGAGGGAGCAGCCGTGGATAGTCTGAAAGAGATAGCACTCCCTCTTCCCAATTTCGAAAAATACTTAGAGAGAAATCGAACGATTGAGGAAGGAGACAAAGGAAGAGAGACATGAAAAAGAGCTTGACATGACGTACTTCCCGAAACAGGTAGTTTCCCGCTGTCACCATCTCCCCAATTCCATTCCTGACGTATTTTCCATTTGTTTCAGTTTTATTTATGTATAAAATTGAATTAGATGTTGAGAATATATTGTGTTGAATGTTGAGCTGTGTTTATAGTCGCCTTCGGATTTTGATTTTTTAGATTAATAAAATTATGATTGATTGGGTTTTTTATTGATTTATTTGTGATTTAAGATATGTTCTTAATAACTTGGCAATAGACTGAGAGGGTGAGCTAAGTGAAAATATTCAATTTGGGCTAACGAGAGTTAGGTGAATTGATAGATAGAGGATTAAATCAAATCGGTAAAGCTGTGTAACGAGAGATCGAGCATAAGTTCTCAGTAGGTCATTAGACAACTTAGAACTAATTTAGGTTTTGGGCAAATTGCGAATCGAGAGATTGCAATTCCATAATTTAAATTAGGGATCATCAATTAGGGTTAAGAATTATAACTCGAGAGAGAGTAATTTATCCTAGGATGGTCTAGGTCCGTTAAGTCAGTGATTGTGTAATTGGTTAGGTTTCCATTAATTTTGAATCAAAATCTCCTTTCTCTAACTTGGTGATTTCTAGGTTAATTTTAGATTGGGTTGTGTGATTGCTATTTTGGTTACACTTCGACACTTTAATTTCTCATAATTGATTGTTGATTGATTTAATTTCTGCATTATATAGTTATTTCTTTAGAATTATTGTAGTTTAGGATGACCTTAGATTTTAGGACTCGATTAGGCTTCCTCGTGGGATCGACACCTTAGGTACTACGTGAACGACCCGTGTGCTTGCAAAATTTACCAAGGTTATAAATAATAAAACTTTACGCATGTAACCTTGCGAACAGAGGAAAGCCTTACCAAAGAAGAAGATGAGAAAAATGAGAAAAGCAATGGGAGAAACTCTTCAAGTCACATTCAAAAGGTGAACAACTTAAGCATGACACTAAGGACAATGAAAGACAAAAACTACAGAAGATGATGGATCCTTATCGACCACCAATCCCATATCCAAGTCGCCTTAAGGAATCAAAACAAAATGAGCAGTTTTCCTATCTATATCGCATACTTTCAAAGGTCAGTATTAGTCTGCCCTTGTTAGATGTGATTAGGAACATTCCAACTTATGTAAAGTTCTTCAAGGAACTAAGCACCAAGAAATGAAAGTTTTAGCCTAACGAAAAGATTTTGGTTTCGAAAGTAGCAAGTCAGATTCTACAGTCACATTCACCCCCAAACTAAAATACCCAAGATGTTTTATTGTGAAAGTATCAATAGGTAATGGTGATGAGTTTAAGGGTATGCTTAATCTTGGAGTAAGCATAAACCTTATATACCTTACTCTATTTATGAGAAATTCGATCTAGGAAAGTTAAAACCTACGAACATGTGTTCGCAATTTACTGATAGGTCAATCCGTTATCCAAAAGGAATAATAGAGGACGTGTTAGTGAAAGTTGGAGAATTAATTGTTCCCATAGACTTTATTGTCCTAGACATGGGGGAAGTGAAGGAGAAAGAAAAGGAGCACTCTATACTCCTAGGGAGGCCTTTTATGGCCACTACCAACATTTTGATTGACATGAAGAATGGGAAATTGACCATGACAATTGTAGAAGAAGCAGTAGAATTTTCAATCTTTAATGTTGAACCTATCCTACTTCTACTATTTGTAAAGACTGTTATTTTGTTGATCAAGTTAATGCTGCCAATTTTGATTTCACCTTGCAGAAGAAAAAGAAAAGAAGTTAGACTTGGTTAAAGAGAGTGATGAATGCTACCAATTACTAATAGATGCAACTAAGGAATTGTTTAGAAAATTCTTACAGACAAATCCACATTAAAATTCTTGCAGACAAATCACTTTGAGCAACCCATCTTGAGCATGACCATTAAGACATCTAGCTACAAGACATTAAAGAAGCAACCCATTTAATTTTTTTTTATTTTTCAATTATCTCTTTGTTGTTAATTTTCTTAATGAACTTTAACTTAGTTTGTTTTCTTTGTGCGTGCAGACCTACTCTCCCATCTCTGTTATCTATTTTCCTTGCAAACATTCTTTATTCCTCGATTCAATACACCACGTTCCATACCAGATCAATGCAGTGATCACCCGCACATTCTTATCATATTTCTATCCTTTTTTTGTTGCTTGTTAGTTTAAATGCTTATCCTTGTTTATGTTAATTTTTGTCTTTTGTCTTAGACCCTTCTTTTTCTTTTTGTATCACATTAGGAATAGTATGATGTTTATAGGGGGAGTATTAGTTAAAAAATAAATATTTATTATTTGTGTGTTGTGTGTTTGTTTTCCCATTTAGTAGTTAGAGATACATCGTTATTAAATGAACTCGATTGGGATTAGAAATGCATATATGAGTGAATGAGTATACTTACATGCTTAGACTGATCGACTTGGATTTTGATTAAAAGGACATTAGCTTCCTGTGATAGATGAATGACACTTTTCTTTGGTAAGAATTTGAGCCTTTTGAAATACTAAACACTAAATTCAACTATTCTTTGTTGAGAGTGTTCTTTCATGTCTAAGGAACTCTAGAACATGTTTGCAAATACTAGTTGAGATCACATAATCTTACGCAAACATTGAAATGATGAAGGCAATTAGGATTTACCCCTTTTTCTTAAAAAGCCACCATGATGTTACCTTTAGTAAACTCCTCTTTTGAGCTTAACATGAAATCTTTTCTTTCTTTAAACCTAAGATATAAGCGTTTACCTTAATTTTTTATCCTCTTCATTGTACCTACCATAAGGTAAGTTGAGCATTTGAATTTGTATGATTGGATTTAGGGAACAATTGTTTGAATAAGTGTGGGAGAATCATAGGATATAGTTGGCTATTGCATTAGGAATGAGTATGGTTGTAGTAATTATCTCTCCTCTATATTTTTCTTATTTTTTATTTCCTTTTTTAAACAAATAAAAAAAGAGAAAAAAGGAAAAAAAGAGAAAAAAAGACAAGAGATAAAGAAAAGAAAAGAAAAGAAAGAAAAACAAAAAAGAAAAGGAAGGAAGAAAAGATAAAAAAAATGAGAGGAAGGAGGAGAGACATAAAAAGGGGAGTGCTAATCTTGTTAACTTGAAAGGCAAGAATTGAATATTTTATAATTCATTGTTTATATTAATTTAAATTCTCAATTTGTTTTGTGGTTTTAAACTGTGATGTTCCTTTTTCTTACCCTTAGCTCGGCCCCATTACAACCAAAATAAGGACCTTCAGATTGATGTTTGTGTTTGATATGAGTGGTGGAGATTGGATTGATAAGCAAGCTTATGGTAAAAGCCTTACATGAAATGAACGATGAGTGAATATATTATCCTACCTTTGAATGCTTGAGAGTATAGAGAGTGGAGTCAGTGTCTATCACACTTGTTGATGGTTCTTTTAGTTGAAGAACTTGTTGATTTTGGCTAAATATGCGAAGAATAGCTTGTTTATGGAGTATTATGAGTTTCAAGTTCTTAGGTTGTGTTTATTGAAATGATCGTTGATATCTTTGACTATTATTTGGGAAATTTGTTATTTCCATTGTTTGTTTTTATAGTCTAGTATTCTTTATTTTACTTGACGACAAGGATAGTTTACGTGTAGGGGAATTGTTATGTTGAATTTTGTTTGATTTTACTTGTTTCCATATGTTAAAATTGGTTACAATTTAATTCAAATTTGATATGAATTGAGTGAAATCGGTGTGGATGTTGCATGAATCTTAATTGGATTAATTTGTGAATATGGCATGAACTTAAACAAGAATAATTGTGCATGAAAAGGGCTATTATATAGTTGCATATATTGACCATGTCACGGGCGTGCAAGGTAAGTCATGACTGTAACTTAACTTACACTTGCACGGGCATGCAAGTTAAGTCACGACCGTGACTTAACATGGATCGTGACTTCCCACATGTAGACACACCAACAACGTTTGTTTTAATTTGTCATTTTATTATGTGACATAAACAGGTGGAGGCATGGAAACCTAAACCTAGATGAGGCTATAAATAGAAAAGATAGGGGTGGCGGCGACATCCCATTCCATTCCACTCTTCATTTTTCATTCTCTACATAGACACTCTATTCTTCATTCCATTCTTCATTCTACACTAGAAAGAGATACTTTAGAAGAGAAGAGATACAGAGAAAGAAGGGAAGATGAGAAGAGAAAAAAAAAGAGTCAATTAGGAAGAGAGAAACATAGCAGAGAGCTGGAAGTAGAGCAAGCCTTCGACCATCTAGTGAGAACAAGCTGAAGCATAGGGCAAGAGCTAATACGGGAAGCTTGAGAGGGACAAGAGACCACCACATCTCACTCACTCAATCCCTGTTTGCTTGCTCTGTTATTCAACTGTTGCATTGTCTCTTGTTGTTCATTGAACTTGTTACTTTTCTAGCTTAGCTGATTGTTACCTGTTTTCTTTTCATAGTTCATCTAGTTATTTACTTGGTTTGTTGCTTAAATATTTCACTTATACTGATAAATATGGGATTGGAGTGTTTAATGATGATGAATCTTGTGATATCCGTGATGGGTTGATTTCTTTTTCTTGAGAATTAATGTAGCTATTTTAGTCTACTATGCATGATTGAGTTATACTTTTGTTGTCTTATTTATTGTTGTGGTTTCTTAGCTGAGTTCATGTAATGACATGACCAAACCTTGTATCATTTTAGGATTAAACAAAGGATTGAGAGAAGAAGTTTAATACGAAACAAGAAACTATAGACGCTTAGGTTAAGAACCAGAAATATATTAACTTAAGTGATAATTAGTGGTCGGGTTTTCATAATTAATTCAGATGATAACTTGTTGAACATGAAAGTTAGATTAGTTCATTATTCAAGTTGATTTAGAACCTAACTGTTAATTTTAGTAAGACAACTTTCCAATCATTTTCCTTCAATCATGCATAGGAGATTAAATTAGTGAAGTTAATTCTCAAGAGCTTTCCACTTCGATTAATCTATTCGCTTTGCTCCCAGTTAATTTCGTTTACTTTTCAGTTAAAATTTGTGATTTCCTTTAAAGTATTTTACTCAACAAATCGGAATAGAGTGTTTATGATTTCATTTATTTTTGTTTTTGTTAAAAGTTAATTTAAGTGAACCAATTTCACCTCCGTGCAAGACGACCTGGGTAATCACTACAATTACCTTGTATACTTATGAGTGGGATAGCCTAGTAATTTTTAGGACTTATTTGGGCATAATAGCCATAACTTGATTACTATAGCATAAATATAGGAGATAATTAATTTAATGTAATTGTTAATTACTAAGTTATTAATTTTTTGAGTTAATCATTTTGTTCTGATAATAAAATTTTAAAATATGGAATATTTTTTATTAATTATAAAATAAAGCTTTATAATTAAATTCTTTATGATGAGTTACACTAAAGATATTAAAACTATTACTAAGAGAAGTAAATGCTTCCAGAAAAGCTACATCAATTTGCATTTTATCTCTTTAGAAGAATTTTTTTACAAATTATTTTATTAGTGACATCATTTTAGTAAAACTTAAAATCAAAACTTATGATATACTTTAAATTATAAATTGCAAATGTATTTTGTATTTATAACACATTTATAATCCTCATCCAATAAGGGGGTACTATGGTAACAATATTTCCGCCTATATTAAGTTTAGAGGAAAATGCATATTAGAATTACTTTTTCCAAGTTAACTAAATAAAATGAAATGAATATGTTATTTGGTATTTCTAATGCCATACGAAACTTTTCTCAACCTCCTCATCCACTAAGCTAGGGTGGTAATTCGTATATATTTTTTAAAGGTAAAGTAGACAAAGGTTATATGTGAAGTGACCTTTCACTTGCTATTATTTAGAAGTAGAGCATAATACTTAAAGACTAAGAGGTATAATGTTTGGTCACTTTTATTCTTAGCCATTAAGAATATTTAAGGTTATTAATTTTTATTTTTAATTACCCAAGACATTCAGTCTATAAAAGGCTTATGAAACAAAATTTTAAAGCATCCTAAGAATCATACACTCAAAATGATACAAAATATTTGCGTGCATTTTGTGAGTATCTTGAGAATCATGATTTGGAGTATATTTGTATTAGTCCCTAATGGCACCCAAGAAGGGTGGGGGGTGTGAATTAGATGTTTACAAACATGAACAATTTTGCTAACAAATATACTCGACTAACAATAATCAATATAAATAAGTATAAGGAAATTTCTTAATATAAATTAATCAAACAATCGAACCATAATTTAGAGAGGATAGGGAGGAGAGAATGCATAATGATTTATAATAGTTTGATAAACAACCTTTGCCTATGTCCACTCTTAAAACTCTTATAGAATTCCGTTACATTTTTTTCTTTTAAGGTGAAAAATAACCTTTGTACAATATTTCGGTAAAGAGGAACCATTTTTACAATCTTCTTCCAAGGTAAATAGGAACCTTAATCTCACTTGTATCACCCAAAATATAATAACATATCACCCCAACCAAATATTACAACTTAAAATATCTCACTTTATCACTTGATAACTCCAAAATAGCTTACTTATACAAATATGATACAATGATGCTCAAATGATTGAAACACTATTTGAAATGTGTGTATATAACACCTAAAACCTTCTTAACACTAAAACCAATGGGAAAACACCAATTTGTAGCATTTTGGGACCTAAAATAGTTATTGCAGCTAAGACTAGTCATTATAAAGGTTATATTCAACATATTAGTCAACCAATATACATTTATAGCACTAAATTTACTAAATTCCTCTTGTTCAATTTCTTAAACCCTTCTTTTAGATTCTCAAGTTTCCTCATGCAAATGGGAGCTTTACAACCTTGCTAAGCGTATTCCATTCGTTTAACCATTACATCCTCACATCCCTCCACTCTAGTTAAGTAATTTTTAAATCAAAAAAGAAATTTTCTCGTATGATTCTTTACAATATTATGGATTTTAATGAGTGAGTGATTTGAAGTTATATAGTTGCTGAATGTAACCTTGCTTTTAGGAAAATTAGATGGCTACAAATCAGTAATAAGATCCTGAATAAATGTTTTCCTAATAAACCGACTACCACTTTACTTATTACTCCATATATAAAATTTCCCTTCATATCTCAAGTCTATAACCTCTAGTTAGTTAGCACAAGTTCTAAAGTCATTATTTTTTTCCTTAAGCTACGTTTGTCATCCACTTTGGAAGGTTGCAAACTTCAACTTCTCTTTATCAACTTTATACATTATCTTCTTTAGTTTATGACTTCATTTTGTTCTAATATTGCTTTTTAATCAAAATACTAAACACATTAGTAGTAATTATGTTTTGTTATCATTAAAAAATGAATTTAACTCTCAATTTAAGGTTGCTAATACTTACGTTCTTTCTAGTGCTAAAGATTCTTTCTAGTACTAAGATTTCTTCCTTGCATGAAGTCTTTACTTGGATACTTCGTACAAATGTTAGTGCATTTACTACTCTTAACATTCAAACTTTTAGAACTCTTGTGGGTCAAAACTAATAGATCTGACACTAAAAAATCATCTTATATAAATAATAACAAAGAGTGAAAGGAAATTAGGATGGTAAGTATTAGTATGTAGGAATAATTATCTATCAATATTGTCATAAGCTAAGCCATACCAAATGCACTTTCCAAAAGCTACCAAATGAATCTCAGGGAACTTCTTCCACTCATGTTATAGCTACTATATTACTACACTGAATTCATCCACTAAGAAAATTATAATTTTTATAGATGAATTTATTAAATTTACCTCTTAATAAAAAGCATTAAAAAGTTAATCTCACCCTATCACTGCTATTATTGAAGCAAGTAACATATTTACACGTTTTCTTTCGTCTTCCTCATAATAGGTCATTAATTTTGGTACTTCAAATCATATTACAGGTAATTCCGATCTCATTTCTACTTTCTAGAAACACTCATCTCCTTCCCATATTAGCTTACTTGATGGATCTACTTCCTCTATTATTGATATCACTGTTAAACTTACTCCATTACTATTTTTGTCACCAGTCTTGAACCTACCAGGGTTTTCCTTTAATTTAATATTGATAAGTAAACTTAATCACTTATTTTTCAAGATTTATGATGAAGAAGATTATTAGTAAAAGAATTAGGTTAGAAGATCTCTATATTTTAGACACCTAAGTGCCACGATCTATTGCTTAAATAGTTTATTAACTCCCTTTGAAACTTAATGTCAGTTAGCAGATCCCTCTTTACTTCTATTGAAGAAGTTACGTCCTTAAATTCATAATGTATCTTCCTTATAACATGACCATATCTGTTTACCAAGCATCATCGTTCTTCTTTTCTGGGTTACTAAACGAGCTAGCTTTCCTTTTAAGTTAGTACATTCCAATATTTGAGGTCCACGTCCTGTCGTGTCCAAAATTATGTTTTAATATATTATTACTTTTATTAATGATTTATCCTATATGATGTGGCTTTATTTAATGAAAAGTTGCTTTGAATTAATTTTTCATTTTACTGCTTTTTATGTAGAAGTAAATTCATAATTTAATATCTTTATCCATACTCTGATAAGTTATAATGCTAAAGAATACTTTTCCATATCAAAAAGACCTATATGATTTAAAATGGAAATTTTCATCAATCTTCATGTGTTGACGTGTGAAAATGGTGTCGTGTAAACATGAAATTGAAATCTCCTTGAAATTACTATATTACTTTTATTCTAAATACATATTCCTAAACCATTTGCAGTCTCTATAGTTTGTTTTATGGTCAATTATATGCCTTCATTTGTTCTTTATAGTGAGATTTCTTATACTGTTCCTTTTACTACTAAACCTCTAAACCTTTATTCTTTATTATATCACAAATTTTTTGTAGTACTTATTTTATTCATAATTTTGTCCTTAACTCATTAAGTTAAATCTTAAATCCTTAAAATGTATTTTTCTAGTTTATTCTTATCTTTAAAAAACAGTATTAGTGCTACTATCTAAATCTTAATAAATACCTTGTGTTAGCCATTGTTACCTTTTTTAAGCGCATTCCTTTCATTCCCAGTTCCTTAATTTTTGAAAAGGAGGAATATGATATGTTAGATTACGAGATTACCTACCATCGTAAATGTTATTTTTACATATGATACTCCTGCACAACCATAACCATCGCTTATTTACTTAGTCTATCCCAGAAGATGATATCATTTTGATATAAGTTTGGTGCTTATCTCTTCTTTAAAATCAAATATAATAACGAATAGTCAAAGATAAACATTAATGCACTTATCATATTTCCTTTTTTGTTTCTTATGATCATTTTTCTTCCTCTGGTTGTTCATTTATTGCCTCACTCGATTACGTGACTCTCCTTGGGTATTAGAGTATTTTATCTATGAAATCCTTCCTTTATAGTTAGTTTCATATATTTAGGTCTTTTAAAGTATTTTTTAAGAGCAGAAGTGATAAAAAGCAAGAAATGTATTTTCTTATTTCAAGGGAAGTATATACTTGACCTTTTAACTAAGACCAGAAAAATGGGAGCTAAGTTATGTAATGCTTTAATGATTCCTAATTCACAACTCAATAAAGATGGAGACTTGTTTGAATATCTTGATATATTTAGGAGGCCGTTGGGAAATTGAATTGTCTTACACTAACTCCCCTAATATTACATATTCTGTCAGTTTCAATTTATGTCTTCTCAACTATTCATCATTAAGTTGTATTAGAACAAATCTTATGCCACTTAAATAGAGTTCCTAATCTAGGGATACTATATAAACATCATGCATTTACTCGTATCAAGTGCTTTTTAAATGCTGATTACACTAGCTTTAAGAATAATCTATAATCCACCATTAGCTATTGCGACATTTTTGGAGGAAACTTAGTCTCATAGAAAGAAAGAAGTAATATGTTATCTTTAGATCTAGTGTAAAATCTGAATAGAGTTATGGAACAATCATCATGTAAGATAATGTGGATATATCAATTATTGATAAATTTTAGTTTTAAAGCCTTAATGCGAGCAAAGTTATGGTGAGATAATTAAATTGCTTTGCATATTGCTTTTAATTATTTATTTTATGAGAAAATTAAACATATTAAGATAGAATACCACTTTATTATAAAAAAACTGCAGCAAAATTTAACCTCTACATATATGTCAAAACTAACAACTTGGTGAAGCTTAAATTAATTATATTTGCTACAAGTTAGGCATGACTAATATTTATTCTCCAAATTGAGAGGGAGTGTTACAGATTAGATAAGACAATATCAAATGTTCAAATATTAGATAAATTGTAATAAATAGTATAAGCTTGATTATAGGGATAATATTATGTAATCAATTATTCATTTGTTAATATAAATATGAATAAAGATTATGTACTTTATGTCTCTATTAATAACAACCTTAAAGTTAAATTTATAAAATATTATGATTAAGTTTTTCCTCCTATTTGCATTATTTTAACTTGATCTACAACAAACTAGTAGGACTTCAATAGCTAGTTTATATTAGCAACCAAATTTGAGATCGAGAAATTTGATCTTAATTCTAACTTTGCCTTATAAAAAATTAAGAGATATGATATCGTAATTCAGTATGAGTGAAATCAAGGGACTTTACAGACCTTCTTGACAAAATTCAATCTAGAATCTTTTCTTATAGCTTGAAAACACCTTTCAGTAGTATGGAGAATTCAGCGTATTGCTTTTATACTTAATTCTATCAATACCTATTGGATAGCTTATTCAGTTACTACTTGTGGTTTAGCAAAATAGAAGAACACATAAAAGCAAGTTGAAATGGAGTGAAGTCTACACTCTAAGAAAACAAAGAGGTATGGGGATATGTTCTATTCAAACCTTGAATACATATTGCTTACCAAAAGATTATGGAGACTCATGCATGACAAACAATCTCTTTGGTGATTTATAGTTATTTATTAAGAACAACAATACCAGAAGCTAATAGATTCTCCATTCCTAACTATTGCTATAAATTCAGTCTTGAATGTGTCCCTCATTTTCAAATGGTAGCATTAGTTAGGAATGGAGAATTTGATAGCTTCTGGTATGATAATTGGCATTTAATGGGGCAACTGATCAATGTCAATAAAGCTATAACCATCAGAACATCAATTCCACTAAAAGCTTCTGTTGCAACAGCCTTAGATGACAAGGAAGTATTCTAGTACTCAACATTATCCAGGTATCTTATAAATGAAATCTTCCAGACTCACTACAATATAGGTGATGATAAATACATTTGGAGAAATGCTAGTGATGGTAAGTTCTCCAACTCAACCTGCAAGAAGTTGATCTTCAAGATCTTCCAAAAGTACCTTCGACCAAAGCAATTTGGGCTAGTTATCTCAACCGTTGTACTACCGCCACCCTTTAGATTGCAATGAAGGCCAAGCTGAAAATAATGATAAAATTGCTAAATACTTGTAGCTTACAAATTGATGTTCACTATGTTGAAAGGATGAGGAAATTATTAAACATCTATTTTTTAAATGCAGTTATAATAGGGGACTATGGATGGAACTCCTTAGAAGGTGTCTGATAAGTGTGAGGTTAGAAAGTCTCGACAATATCAAATACTGGTACTTAAATACCAATTGTTCAAACAATATTACCAAAAAATGTTTCTGGGTGTTTTTATCTTCAACAATCACAATAATATGGGACAAAAGAAACTACAGAATCTTACAAGATAAATTTCTACCCATGGATCAATTCTATAAACAACTTGTGTAATATATCAGACTCTAAATCTAAATACAAAACACATATTTCATTATAAG
>JAOTJB010331123.1:0-13305 GCA_027123815.1 Erythroxylum minutifolium
TGAAGAGGTAATGGAGTTATGTTTTACTTTGGTGTTGTAAATGGTGTATGAAAGTGTATAAAAATGTTGAAGAATGAAGAAATGAGTTTGTGCCTTATTTTTGTATTGATGATAGGTTAGAGCTAACATGATTATAAAAATGGTGATGAAAGAGTCATGATTTGTTGATAATTGATAAGCTGTTGTTGATGAGATGATATGCTAATTTTCTGTTTTAATGTTTAAAACATATGACTTTTTGAGTAGTTGTTATATGGATGAACTAGATTGAATTTGAGGTTAAAGAAAGGGTTAATGTGGTGTCTTGAAATGAGGTAAATTAGTATGATATTTTAGAAGTAAATGAAGGTGTTAGAGAAATAGAAAGTGTGCAGAAAATTGATGATGAGAGAGTAGATGAACATGTCCTATTTTTGTGGTTAAGGTTAATGCCTTGTATAATTTATTTTGGTGAATGTTTAAATTGATAAGTGAGGAAATAATAAAGAGATTACGAACTTGAAATGATGGATTTTGACAATGAATGGTTAAATGTTTAGGAATGAGATATAGTATGGAAGGAGATTGGATTTTCATAAATGATGAGATTAAGTTTGAAATGGTAAGTTAAATGAGTAGAAGTTGATAGTTTAATACAATCAAATTGGTATTGGAATTAGTATGGATTTATGTTGAATTGTAGGTAGGAATGAAGAGGAAATAATGAGGATATAAGTTAGAAAGGATAGACCAAGAAAAAGAGATGAATTAGGATGAAATTGATGACAAGGAGTGCTAGGAATATGATAGATGTAGTGTTTCTATTAAATATACATCTGTAATTTAGGCATATCTTGATCTGTGGACATCCAAATGGGATAATTTTATGTTAGATAAAACTAGAGACATATGGCTACAATTTGTATAAAGAAATCGAATTTTAATTCTGTTCCTAGGAGTCTTGAATTTTGACTTGAAGTTATTGGGTGTTATCTCTATTTTTTAATAGTCTGTATTATTTTGTGTATAACTTTTTGAATACTGAACCAACTTGTATGAAATTAGGTTAGTTAGAAACTTAAGACATAGAGGAATATTTGTTTAGAAAAACTCATTACTTAAAAACCTCAGTATTGCCATGCAAAATTGACCAAACAACTATCTTGAGAAAAAACTGGAAAAAGAGTGACCTAGAGATTTTAAGGTTCTTTCACGATCATGGCACTAAAGCCACGATCGTGGCCTGAGAAATGTGGTTCTGTCACGATCGTGGCAGGGACTACACAATCGTGGCCAGACCTAATGATGAGAAGAGTCGTCTTTTGAGTGAATTATGAACCTATTAGTGCTAGGGTGTGTTCCCATATAAGGTATTTAGGCCTAAATGAGATCTTGAATGAACTTAGTTGATGATGAATGAGGTGATTAAAGTGAGTAAAGAGTATTCAGGATTAAAGAATGATTAAAAGGTGTTGTTAGTTGATTTAGAGATGTGAATTAAGAAAAGATACCTGGGATTGTCATTGAACATGCATTGTGTATAAACCATGTATACATATATGTATAAATGAGTACTTATGTAATTTTACAAAGCTGTAATGTGTGTAAATGTATATGCTTGCATGATATAGAAGAGTAAATAGATCGAGCACTTCTAGACGTTGCCGGGACTTCAAGGCAATAAGCTATCTAAAGCAAACTGTGAGTAACCTAGACGGTCTCACTCAATTAATTGTTTGTTTTGTATTATGTTTGAATTATCGAATGAATGTGATTTGATTGTGTTGATTTCGAACAATGAAGGTCCGATGATTCTGATGAATGAATATGGTATTGAAGTGCTACTTGTATGTGAATGCGAAGAACTAAATGCTTCTTAACATGATTGATTAATTATGAGAGATGCATTCCATACATGAATGCATGATCAGATAATGAGACTTGTGACCTAAGTAGCCACAGAAAATGGGCTTAAAGCTCCAAATGTGATTAAGAGCTAAAGGCTCGCTATGTAAAATGAGCCCTGTATCTCCAACGAATAAGGGACAGTATAAATGAGCCTGGTATCCACAATAGATACGGGACAGTTTAGCCGCTCGGTTACAACAACATAATAATGGGAAAAGAGTCACATGAGCATTTCATATACATTTTAATATGTATGTTTGAACGATTAAATTGTATTGTTTCCTTGTGCTAAATCAGAATGTGAATGTGATACTTTATGTATATGCAAAGACGTGAATTATCCGTTACGTGTATTGATGTGCTGCATGAATTAAGTGAACCATCAATGATGGTTACCTCATCTAAGTTCACAAAACTCACCCAAAACTGCACGTTGACATTTTAGGACCAAGGGAGGACTTTAGCTACTGAGAGACCATACAAGAAGCATAATTCTTGTACTTTTGTGAAGAAAATTGCTCACAGGTCGATCAGCTGAGATGGGAAGATTAGATAGATCTTTTGTGTATTTCCTCTTTCATGTAGCTTGTTTTGTATTAGGTTATGATGATGTGCATGTACGGTTATTCAAAAGCTACAATGAATTACATTCAGATTTATTAAATGAAAAGGGGAAATTTATGGTTTTAAATTATTGGGACTTTCTTGATGATGCCATCTTATTAAATGTAGCGCACCATTATCATAGGTTATGTACTGAAATGTCCTCAGAGTGTTCCAGTATGTACCCCATGGTAACAGGGCACTACATGAACGACATGTAAGGTGCATTTACCTCTACAGCTAAGGTGATGCAAGTACAATGTGAGTTGTGTGAGCAGAACAACCATGGCTCAGTTGAGTGTTTCCTGTTGGGAGCCAATGGTACCGAACAAGTAAGTTACCTAGACCAGCTAGTATGAGGTAATAACCCATATTCAAATACCTATAATCTAGGGTGGACAAATCACCCGAATTTTTCTTGGAGTAATAACAATGCAGGTAGTCAAGCAAGAACGCAAGGACCTTCAGGATTTCAGCAAGATAGAATCGGATCGATGGAGAGTAAGATGGACAAGATGATGGAGGCCTTAGGGTCTAAACTAGTAACTCAAGAGGAGAATTAGAAGAGGATGTTTACTAGTTATGAGGAAAGTTAGAAGAGGATGGAAGCAAAATTTGACCAGATTGAGAAGAATCATGCATCATCCATCCACATTTTGGAGGTTCAGGTGGGTCAACCCACCAATGCTCTATCTTCTAAAAATGCAGGTATCCTACTGAGTAACACCGAAATCAACCCGAAGGAAAGGATAATGGCCATCACATAAACTCAAGAAAGGGAAAGTGAACATGAGAAGAGAGAAGGAGACAAGAGAGAAGGACAAACAATTTTGGAAGTCCTTCTAAGTGAGTCGATCAAGGAAATTCAACTTGGGATTTCGTATCCTATTTTTGCACAAAGAAAGTCAAGTTCAAGTAGAACACTAAAGGATGTTAATGAGGTTGAGTCCAACAAGATGAAGGACATAACGAATCAGCTCCAAACAAAGCTCACGCTAAAGGAACCAGTCAAGGAAGAGGTGAAGGAGCAGATAATAGGAGGTAGTCCTAACATAACACAGAAGAAAGAAGACCCAGGGGCCTTCTTCATTCTTTGCAATATAAATGGAGTTAGCATAGCTAGGGAATTTATAGATTTAGGAGCTAGTATTAGTATGATGCCCTATACTTTCAGTTAGAAGTTGGGGTTAGGAGAGACAGAAACCACTAAGATATTGGTGAAAACGGTCGATAGAATAGTGTACCAGTCGAAGGGGATCATTAAGAATGTGCAAGTGCAGATTGATAGATTCATCTTCCCCACAGATTTCTATATACCAGATATTGGAGAAGATGCGAAAACCCCGATGGTTCTTAGGCAACCGTTTATGGCTACTTCTTATTCGATCATTAACGTAGATGGGGGTGAACTAACACTTAAAGTTATAAAGGAGCAATTAACTTTCAAGGTGTCTAAGAAAGACTATCAATCTCCTTTACCCCCAATGGATATAAAGGAACTTGAGCCTCAAGGAGGATGGGAAGATATTGAGGCCCTAGGAACACAATCAGAAAGCAATGATCACGTAGGAGAAGGCAAACGAAGGAAAACCATAAGGAAGGTGGAATCCACACCAGGGTAGCTCAAGTGCACAGTTTGATATCAGTTTCTGCACTATCACTGCATCGTTTATTTGAGCCTCCATGACCAAAAAGGAGAGTTCAGCTACCGACATTAATAGAATTGTTGCATGAAAGGCAGCCCATGGAATTCTACTTTCTTTTGAGTGTTTTTACCTATTTGTTTGATTTATTCAGTTATGACTGTGGTTAAATTGAGTTTGATTGATGTTAATTTAGATTTTATTTGAATTTCAACTTGTTTTCTTTTCGAATTTCTTGTAGATAATATTATATTAATGTGTTTGTTGGTTGTGAGATCATGGAGAATACATGCTAAGCTTGGAAGAAGGTTTAGAAGTGAGGACATTGCACCAACCCATGATCATGGAAATTGGTGTAATTCCCACGACCATGGTAATTCTATCCAGAAAGTTTCTAGAGAGAAAACTAACAATCGAAAGAATTGTAGTGATTCCCATGACTATGGGAAATCTCTCCATAAAGTTTCTAGAGAGAAATGCCACAATCACAGGAATGATGGGTATTCCCACGATCGTGGGAATCCTATCCATGGGAAAATTTAAGTTTCCCTACCCTTTCTTCTTTCATACATTCTTCAAAATTTTCATACCTTCTCTCTTTAACATACAAAAACTCTCCTCCCACTCTCTAAAATCCTTCATTTTCCTTTAGATGCTTGGTATTTTTTTATCTCTTTTTGTTAACCTTACAATCCTTTACTCTTCTCATTCATTAATCATTCAAAAACATAAGGATTTGGGTAAGATTTTTCACTCTCTCTCTAAAAAATGATTTTAACTCTCTTTCTCTTATTTTTGCAGGTTTTAATCTTTCAATGGCACTAAAGAAAGCGGCAGCTCAAAAATAGACTGATAAATTACATCGTCGAGTCTCCGGTAAAGGTAAGCCAGATTCAGAAGTAGCTTATCGTGCTCCATTTCCCATTTATTCGGAGGAAGAAGGTACACGTCTTCTAGACCTTAGAGATAGGAATTGATCACTCCTCGTTATTTTGATTTTGAATTATTAGAAACCATAGGAGTGAGGCAAAAAATTAAGCGACTAGTTACGAACATAAGTTGGAATAGGTTCATTCGATGTGGCCTGCCTATTTACCCTATGATGACCATAGAGTTTTTCACTACAGTCCACTATAACCCTAAAATGGATGTTTTCTGGTTTATGTTAGCTAGCAATGTGTATAAATTGGATTATAATGTCATTCGTGCACTTTTTGATCTGCCAAACACTAAAGTTTTAAATAATCACGATGACTTTTATTTGGATGATTATTGGAAAACTCTGACGGGTGAACCGAAATTTGACCCTAGGAATACATCGAACACTTTAATCCGTAGTGTTAAGTATTTACTTTTACATAAATTTATGTGCTTATTGTGTTTAATAAAAATGAAAGTAACAAATGCTCGGCCAAAGAACTTTTATTTCTTTGGTGCATAGATAAAAAAATCAATAAACCTTTTAGGATTTTTCAATCAATAGTGAGTGTTGTAAATAAAAAGAGCTCATATTTTGACATGTCTCAGGTTGTAACTACTTTAGCTCTGTTTTATAAACTTAATGTGGAAGATGTGCATACAACTCAATATGATATGTTTGACATATCTTATTTGAGGCGCTTCGAGATTTTAGATTTCCATTCTATGGAACTCTAAAATCCTCAGACGTGTACTGCAGTGAAGAACAGGAGGGGTACAGATGCAACCGCTTCCCAACCCTCCACATCTTGAGCAGTCCTAAAACCAAAAGAAGGAGTGAAGGAGGAACCAAGTGCACCAATGGAGGTCAACCAATGTTAAGAAATCCTCAACTTGATGGCCTCCAATAAGTAGAAAATGACGTCCCAAATCAACGAGCTCGACACTCAAATGCAGAAAGTCCACAAGGAGCAACGCTACTTGAAGAAGAAGTTCCTCAAATTCTTTCAGAGGAATAATTTTGAAGCTCCTTCACCAACACCGTCACCACCATCCATAAGCTTTTCCGACCCTTTACTTTTAAATTTTTTATTTCTTTTTTTGGTTTCATGTCATTTGCTTTTATTTGATTTAATTTCTTTTGTTTGGTTTGCTATCATTTTTGTTTAGTTTGCTGTCATTTTTTTATGTTATTTGTTTATTTCAATTTCTTTTGTTTGGTTTGATTTCTTTTATTTGGTTTGATGTCATTTTCATTTATTTGGAGGTTGACTTGTCCCATTGAGGACAATGTGATCTTTAAGTGCGAGGAGGTGACATTGACTTTCTTAATTACATTGTTTGCATTCTGTTAAATAGGATGCATGTTTAGGCGTATCATGTTGTTTTGTGTTAAGCGATGGAACTGCACTTGAATCATTTTGATGGATATCGCCATAAGATTCTGCCATGCTAGTTGGAATTAGATTGAATGCATGCTTAAACTTAGATTAGGCTATTTGAGTAGAAAGTGAACTATGTTGAGTGATGAAAAGTAGTTGGTTACATAAGCTTATTCACAATTTAACATTTGAGCAATGAGGTAGTGGAGAGATGCATAATTAGTTTTTATTTGAGCCAAAGTGAGGATTAAGCCTATATGACTCCATCTATAGTCATTCTATTTCTTTATTGAGTGATACTTCCATAGGTTATTACCTTCAAAACTTGCTTTAAATCGATTTGAGTCTACTAGATGCATGCTTAATAGAGATGATTAAGGCCCTCTTTTTGTTAACCCTTGGCTTAAATTACCTACCTTTGTATTATCCCTTGCTACCCCCGTTGAGCCTTAACCTTTTGTTTCTTGAACTACCCAAAAAAAATTTAAAACTCAAAACCCCATTAACCTACTTATTCATAAGCTTAGTAGAGTATTATGTAATACAATAGTTGGGATTATTGTGAAAATATTTACCAAAATAAGTTGAGGATACTTCTGCCTGTGAATTATATTGTATATAGTTGCTATTGTATTCATAGTTTCTTCCATGCATTGAGAAAAAGAAAGAGAATTGAAAAAAATGAAAAATGACAAGAAAAAGAAAAGAACACTTGAGTACCATAAATAAGTGCAGAGTATTAGCATTGTTACATTTGTGTATCTCGGAGTTATATTTTGTTTTCCCTTTTTATCGCTTTTTACTTTACAAACGCTTGTGTTAAACCTTGTTCCCTCTTTACCCACCTTAACCCTAACTACATTACAACCCTAAACAAGTCCTTTTGATCTATGTATGCATGCAATCATTGTAGAGAAGAATTGGTGTATTAGCAAGCTTATGGTAGTGTAGTTCCTATAGGAAGTTTGAGCGAAACACTAACCATCAAATACTTGAGAGAAATGAGTGAAAACCATGAGGAAGATTCATTTTGCATCTATACTTATCTTTGAATGATGGTGCTAATTGTTGAGTTTGCTTATAAACACCAATGACAAAGTAGTCATGATATATGTAGTAACTTAATATTTGAGTTGGCTAAAATTTGAGGGATTGTAAGCTTTGATCTTTGTGAAAATGAAGTGATAGAATTGATTGGTTGTATTTATTTTTCTTGAGGACAATCAAAGATTTAAATATGGGGATATTGATAGTTCTGCATTAGTCTATGTTTTTTTAAGTAATTGGCATGTGTTTCTTGCATAATAGTCTATTATTGTTGTAGTTTAGGATTCATTTTGTATGTTTTCATTTAGCTTGATTTTCATTATTGTTCTTTTATGTTTGATGTTAATTTAAGGTAAGAATTGATTATTTTTATGTAGGAAGGAAATTGAGTAACTTAGAGATTGAGCTAAAGATCAAAGAGGAGAAGAGAAGAGGGAACTTTTTGTTGCAAAATCCTACGGATTCCCACAATCATGGGATGTTTAACCTAAGACATTTTACGGGGTTCAATTAAATTTTAGGTTTTTGGGACTATATAACATATTAAACCTCCATGGATGAAAGAGGACAAAAAACCTCTATAGAAAAGAGCCTCCTTGTGTGAAGAATAGAAGTTTTGAGTTTTGAGGAAGTTGAAGATTCAAGGATTATCAACAACAATTGGGAAAATAGCACATCAACATCAAAAATTCTAGATTTTGGCAAAGAAGAGAAAGAGTTTATTAAATTTTTTGTCAATTTTATCTCTTTTAATCTTTGAAGAATGGAATATTTGAGTGTTGGTGATGTTATGGAGACCATAATTGGTTGATTTGTTTTTAGGGATTGCTTTTGAACTATTTTTGCTAAACTACTATTTTATTGAATTGAATGAAAGTTGTATTCGGTGATTGTTGATTATATTTGTATCTTGCAATAAATCAAGAGAGTGAGTAAGATTATTTATGTAGGATTGTACAATGAGATTTGGCAACCTATAGACTTAAAATCATCACGTTGATTGATTAGTTAGAAGAGAGATCTCGACTAATTTAATTGATCACCCGTAGGATAGCTTATAACTAGTTAAATTAGTAGAGTGATTGAGTAGGTTGAGAGATCATTCAATTAACTTCATTTAATTTGATTAGGGACAATTAATTACACCTTGAGAAAGGGTAGTTAATACATTCAAATATTTTAGGTGAGACACAATTCGATTAATAAAATAAGAGGGAGACAAAGTAGGGAGAAAGTGATCTTTAGTCATTAGATTCTTGAATTTCAATTTTCTGCATTTTGGTATTGTTTATTGTTTATTGTTCATTGTTCATTGTTATTCTTTCAATTTTAAGTTAATTTTCCAGATTCTTTCGATTAAACAGTTTCAGTTCTTAAACAAAGTTTGATCTTAATTAAGTGGTGTCTGTGCATCAATCCCTGTGGGATTGATATCCGCTTTACTTACAATTTTTGAGCAAAAAATAGATAATAACGAAAGTGTAATCTCATATGCATCTACATTTGTACATATATAATTATGAATCCATCTATGAAATTGTGATGATAAAGTGATATGCCATAATTGTATATTTGATGATAATATGATTGATTGGGATATGCATGATCAAATTATGTCTGAAAAGAATATATGGAATGTGTGACATTCATTATGTCTTATTGAGATGAGGAATGATGTGAATTTGATTATATGTGAGATATATGTGTATTTGATATGAGTGAGCTCATCAATGATGGTTCGTTCACTAAGTTCGCAAAATTTATCAAAAATTACAACATGGCTTTTCAGGTTCAAATGAAATATCTAGTTATACCAATTGGATTATAGCCACTACAAATGAACATGAGTTAGGGGTCGGGATTAGTTTGTACCTGTATATGTCTTCAGTCAATTGTATTAAGCATTGTATTCCACAACTGTTATATATTGTATAAATGAATTCTGAAATGTAATGACATTTATGACTGGACATGTTTGCAATGAAATGGGTCAAAATGATATATGAGTTGCCTGAGATGTGTTTGATGTATAAAAAATTTTGTAATGTGTTATTTCGATCATCTTAACGTGCCATCCTCGTAGAGTATATTCTTGAATATCATTGATAAATTCGGGCGCATGCTCTATAAGAGTGATGTGTTACATTTTGGTATTAAAGCCCAAATTTAGTATCTTACATGGGCATTTTTCAAAATATATGTCAGGGTACATGCATCTTAAACATGTCATAGCATGCAGTCAACTGATCCCCAGTTTGAGTCACAATTACATGAGTTATACGCATGAACACTTGTTAAAAGTTTGAATTGTTAGAGAATGATGATCTGTCAAAGTGAAAGAAAATGAAAGTTAGAGGATATTTTGAAATAAGAGATGCTACATGGTTTGATATTATAGATAAAGACTAAAGACTCAGTGTATTCATAATTGTGATTATATCAGCAAAAATGAAATTAGTATTATGTTGTGGTTATATACCTTGAATTGATATGAATGTGACACCATTTTTATAGATTGACTGAGAAAGAAATAGAGACACAGGTAGGAATGATAGGATTGAAAGTCTAGAAGTAAAATTGAAAGAAAACAAAATTTATTAAGACCTCGAGAGGTTGAACTTAGAATTGAAATGGTTGTTTGATTATTGTATTAAGAGTTTATGATTTAGAATAGGGTTATAACAACGAATTGAGATCAGAATTTCATAATGATTACATAATTTATAATGTTGAATTAATAGAGAACATACTTATGGAAGGTGAAATAAATGATAGTGATAAATGTGTAGAAGTCCTTAAGATTAAGTTGATCAGTTATTGTGAATGCATATCTGATAACGTGATTGTCTTAGCGAATGATGTTGCTGAGTATATTTGTATTATATATTTCGATATGGTACAGGAAGTGATCTATGATATATTGAATGCTCTTAAGTCATAATTCCCATAATTAAAAGTCTGGGATGACTCAGAGTAATGCAGTGGAAGCATGGAATTATGTGAATGCATTGAAATGATAACTACTATAGAGAAGTAACTTTGTATGGTCATAGAATACTCGAATGTTATCCAGAATCACCTAAGATCAAAGTATCATTAGTTAAGATAATAATTGGTGATTTTCTAAAATAAATCTCTGGTTAAGATGTAATAATCTTGATGGTACGTACTAAAGCATAAAAGTAGATGAATATGCCTACTGCTTCATAGAATTTTACATCCTGGTCATATGAGATATGATAATAATTGATCTTGTTATAGTAAAATGGTTGAAAAGAAAAGATGACAATGATTGATTAATAAGGATTATGTGAACAGTATAGATGATTGCAGAGAGAAATCTTCTTTTGATGAAGACTTTCACCGAATTGTATCAAGTAGACTAAAAGTTCCATTGCTAGGAATGAATGAATATGGTATGAATCAAAAATAAATATTGGAGTTGGATAGATATGAAACTCATAAATAAGAAAAATGAACATATTTTAGAGAGTGCAAGTGTTTTGTTTATTGTAAAGTATCCAACTACATTATTGGATTCTTGAATTTGAGATAATGTTATTGCTATTATGAGAACAACTTAGGTCTATACTATATTCTATGATAAAATGTTCAGGAGAAACAAGTTAGATTTGATTAATGTGTTACTAATTTAAAAAGTTAAGATTGCAAATGATTTGAAATGTGTGGTGAAACCAGTAAAAAAAAGGTCAAACATCAGGATAAACTGTTAAGAAATTTGAGGAAATCCAATGATTGGAGAAAATCATTGAGAAAAAAAGTCAATTGAAATTGACAAAAAACATGAGAAAATATTACCCCCGTCTATGGAAACAATTAGTTAAGCATTTCAAGGACGAAATGTCTTAAAGGGGAGAATTATAGCATCCCGTCTCTCAAATTGTTGAGAAATTTAGAGAGTTAGACTAATGAGTCATATAAGTGTCAGCATATATAATGAATTTTGTACATTTATGACATGATTATTATAATTTTATTCAAAGGCATAATATGAGCATACACACATGAATTGTGAATTAGACAAATGGCATTTAATTGACTTATTCCGAGGTATGAAATTGAATATGGTATGAGATATGAAGGTGCTTTCCAATTTCTTGTACTTTGGTATACCAAAGACAAGAATTGATGGATTAAAATTAGCAACTTGGAATTAATTGTCATAATTGAGAGATTGAGAAATTAATATGTACATTTAGTCTTCGAAAATACTAAGTGGCAAGACTAATTGAGACATGGAAAATTAGGATGACTAAGCCTAAAATTGAGTGACATTTAGCATAGTTAAATGAGTGACAATTGTACTAGTAATTCATTGACTAATGGAACAATTATAGAGTGATAAGTGAACCAATTAATGTGTGACATGTGGACCAATAGCTAAGAGATTAATGGCAGCATTTTAAGGGGCATATGGAAACTTAGTTAAGAAATAAATGGATTTCATGCCTTAGGACATATGGCTAAGTTTAGATGAAGACACCTAGCACTTAGAGAAGAAGGTTACAGTAAGCAAAGTTCTATTGTCTTCTCCTTTCCTTTACCACAGAAACTAATCCCATCTTCTCTCTGCATGTTGGTTTTATCCTAGCTTAATTTCTTACATGAAATTCTGCGAAGGAACCCACTGAATGTTACCTTCATCTTATTATTGGAAATTAATCTATTTTCACCCAGAATTGTGTTGATCTTGCAAGCATAAAGGGCTTGATTAAGTTAATGTTTTGAGGTGGTAAGAGAGCTTAAAAAGTAAGTAGACATCTTATCTTTATGACATGGTTTAATAGGATAATGATGATGAATGAATTGGAATGAAATCTATATGATATTGATGATGGAATAAGTTCTGGAAAATGATAATTTTTAGTTTAGTTTTGACGTATAAAAGATAATGAATTATGAGCTGTCAATTGAATAAGTTTGAGCTAGAATTGAAGACGATTTGGAAGAGGAATTGAAGTATAATTAGTGTTCAATTGAGGTATAACTAATGGAATATTATAAAGGTGTTTTGAATATAATATCAAGGAATGAGAATCTGGAAAAGCATAGGAAAAAGGGTAGGCTATAATTGTGGCACCTGTCCCATGACCATAGGAAAATGTAATAGCTTCTATCATGAACGTGGGGAGGTATCCCATGATTGTGGGTAGGGTTTTAATATGGAAAATTTCTATTTTGTACACTTGTTAAACCACATGAGGACAAGTCACTTTAATTTGGTATATTTGGACTTGATTAAGGTTTGAAATAAACCTAGATTGATGCTTGATAAGTTAATTAAAATGTTTGATAAGTTAAAGATATTAATTTATGTTATACGTTAAGGAAAAGATTGTTTGTTATCAATATCTAAGTTGGGACTTAAAGAGTGTTAAAAGAAGGAAGATGTCTTTATGAATGTAAATGTATTCTAAGGTTTATGAATATTGCATTATACAAGAATGAATGAGAATAGGGAACTATGTGAATACTTGTAATGTTAGAAAAGAAAAGAATTAGTAAATGTATGGTTAATGAATTGAGCATGATTAAGTGTACTTAAGGTATTAAACTCGTTGCAAACTAGCTATGTATAAACTATTATGTTTCAAGGATCAAGAATTGTAAATAAGGATACATACCTAGAAATAGTCAAATTCAACGTGCATTGAAACATGATATATATGTATACATGTGAATGATTCAATAATTATATGATTGATAAATTAATGATATGCGAAATATGTATATATTGCAAGAAGATTGATATACAAGCATGCTAATCTTTGGAGCATACTGTGAGTCAACCTAGATGCTCTCAC
>JAOTJB010331132.1:0-13304 GCA_027123815.1 Erythroxylum minutifolium
ATTTGTTGCAAGATAACAAATAAAATCAACAATCATCAAAGACAACTTCATTCAATTCAATAAAATAGGAGTTCTAATAAAATAGTTCAAAAACAATTCATAAAACTAAATTAGCCTAACATGGTCTCCATAACATCATCAACATTCAAATAAACCATTTTACAAAGAATAAAATAAGTAAGATTGCCAGAAAATTGAATAAAAGACTCCTTCTTTTCTTTTCCAAAATCTAGAAATTTTGGTGTTGATGTGCTATTTTTTCCAATTTTGATGATGATCCTTGACTTCAATCCTTCCTTATGGCTCCAAACATGTGTTCTTTACTCCAAAGATGATGTTTCTATAGAAGGGTTTCGTCCTTTCTAAGATGGAGGCTTAATGATGCTTAAATAGTCCAAAAACCCTAAGTTTAATGAAGCCCCATATATTGTCTCAAATTATGATTCCCACGATCATGTGAATCGGCATGATTCCCACGATCATGGGAATTGGCCACAGAACACTTACTCTTTTCTTTTCCTCTTGATTTCTAGCTCAATCTCCAAGTTGTTCCATCTTCCTTCTTACACAAAAATAGTCAATTCTTACCCTAAATTAACATCAAACATAAAGGAACAAAAATGAAAATAAAACTAAACAAAAATATACAAAATGAATCCTAAACTACAATAATAATCAACAAGTATGCAAGAAAACATATGCCAATTACATAGAAAAACATAGACTAATGCATACCTATCAACATCCCTACACTTGAATCTTTGCTTGTCCTCAAGCAAAATAAATACAACTACTCAATTCTATCATTTCATCTTCACAAAGATCAAAACATACAATCCCTCAAATTTAGGTCAACTCAAATAAGTTAATACACATATCATAACTACTTTTTCATTGATGTACATAAGCAAACTTAACAATTGACATCATCACTCAAAGACAAGTAAAGATGCAAAATGAATTTTCCTCATGGATTTCACTCTTTTCTCTCAAGTGTTTAATAGTTAGTGTTTCACTCAAATTTCTTATAAGAAACTAAACTACCATAAGCTTGCTAATACACCAATTCTCCTCTACAATGATTGCATGCTTAAATAGATCAAAAGGACTTTTTTAGGGTTGCAATGTGGTAAGGGTTAAGGTGGGTAAAGAGGGAAAAAGGGTTAAGCACAAGTATTAGTAAAGTAAAAAAGTGGATAAGATTGGGATAATCAAAACTTACTTTGAGATATACAAATGAAACTAATACTCTACACTTATTTATGCTACTCAATTGTTCTTCCTTTTTCTTTTTCTTCATACATGGAAGAGCTATGACTTGAAATAGCACTATATACAATGTAACATAACAAGATAAAGAATGTATTTAATTAATTATGCCACAAAATCTACAACCATGTGATTGGCTATAAGGTATAATCAGAAGAAATAGATTAAAGGGGTGTTTAGTTAGTTGGTATAAGAAGAAAGGAATGGATAAGGAACGAAAAAAGATGGTAGGGAATATATTATTATTAGATGAACAATATTTTTTTATCCCCTTTTGGGGTCATACCCCTAATATAGTAAGGAGTGGAAATCATATCCATTTCCATTTTTCACTATGTTCATTATAATTCTTATTACCATTCCCCAAGTGAACCAAACACACCCTAAGTTGTGATTTTATATGTATTAAAAATAGTGAACATGATACAAGCTATGAACAAGAATTGATAACTATGAAAGATTTTAAAAGAACCTTAACAAATGTATATTTGTTACAATATATATTATCTAATACGCACCCTACAAGCTGAAGGACGAGAAGAACATAATCAAAGCTTGGACATAAAATGAATAAAACGTTGCTTAGGAAATGGTTTAGTTATAATGTTAGCTAGTTAATCAGACAAAGAAATAATCCCAACAATAACTTCTTTACGAGTAATCAAATCACGTAAAAAATGAAAATCGATTTTACCATGCTGAGTACAAGCATGAAATACATGATTTCATGATAGCAAAACAACTCCAACATTATCACACCAAACATAAGGAGGTTTAGCAAGTTTCACACCTACTAATTAAGAAATTTCATAAGCCACTTAATCTTGACAAAAGCATTTGCAACATCTTTAAACTTAGACTTTATAGACAATTGAGCAACAATACATTGCTTACCAAACTTAAATGTCAATAAGTTTTTTTAAATAAAAAGGAATTTTTACTATAATTACAACTATATCTACATTACAAAAAGTTCAAGGCATTAAACCTACCATCATAAGTGGTGTTTTTAGTGATTCTTTTTATTGTCTATCTTGCATACAATTTTACTGTCTTACTTAGGGAGTTGTTTGATCATATTTATAATAAAAAGAACCACTAAAAATACCATTTATACTTTATCTTCATGGAAAGAGTGGGGTGAACATTGCATGCCAAGATTCGTTTTCATTTTAGACTCCCTATTGTTGGTATTTAGGATTTTTCTCTCTCTTCCTTACTGATTTCCTTTTTGTAGTTTTAGATTGCACACAAAATCTCCTAGAATGTCAAGGATTTGGGTTGCAGCTGATGGGGAGATGATAACTCCAATCCCCTGACTTGCTACACAGTTATCACTGGAGTTTACCATTGTTGTCTATTCTTCATACTCCAACCTAGCCTTGGAAGTCTCATTTTGTTGAATGGTTGTCAATGGAGTCAAGTTGTTGGCCAAATCCATCTATCATTGCTTCAAATAATGTGAGGTGTAGTGATCCACTCTACTATCTAGACTATTGACATTGTCTGCACTAGAGTTGCCCATAGTTGTTTGTTATTGCACTACGATGGCAATCTCATTCTGTTGAGTAACCACTACAGCCCTCCCATCTCCTTTTTCCTTAGTGAATTATGTTTGGTCCGAACTTTTGCAATGGACTGACTCTTTCTAATTCTCTGTAGAATCTCCAGTTGTCTTACTTTGCATTACATCAACAGTATTAGCATACTCTACCAACTTAAAACTCTCAAAACTAAGATCACCCTAATTTTGGCTTATGTCCCTCTTGGTTGGAGGAATATGGTTAGGCTACTTATGAGCCCCCCATTGAACTCTAGTACCATTTTCAACTTCGACTGTTGATTGTTAAATTCTCATTAACTCCTCTTGCTAGCTTGTTTTATACCTCCTCCTAGTTGGAACCCATTTCTTGACAGGATTGTGAAAAGCCGTGTGCAACGAAACATGCAAGCACGACTTGGGGAGGGATTTTTTTAACCTATTTTAAATCCATTTTCTACTCCATCCGACTAGTTCCGGGCCTGGTCACTGCGACCCCTTTTGTAAGGAGGCACCCCTTCTCCCGAAGTTACGGGGTTATTTTGCCGAGTTCCTTAGAGAGAGTTGTCTCACGCCCCTAAGTATTCTCTACCTACCCACCTGTGTCAGTTTCGGGTACAGGTACCCTTTTGTTGAAGGTCGTTCGAGCTTTTCCTGGGAGTATGGCATGGGTTACTTCAGCGCCGTAGCGCCTGGTACTCGAACATTGGCTCGAGGCATTTTCTCTACCCCTTCTTACCCTGAAAAGGCAGGGACACCGTGCGTCCTTGAACCGATAACCATCTCTCATCCTATCCATACTTGATGTCTGTGTATCCATACTCAACGGTTTACCCAAGGAACTAGTAAGAAAACTTAACCCTTTCTCAGTCCACAATTCAAGTGGTAGGTTATGCAAATGTGTCCAAATAGGAAAAACTTTAGCATACTCCCTATTAAATACAATTCCTAGCTTCCACTTTTGTAGGAACATAAGTTGTCCCCGATATGCCAATGACTCATTCCAATTATTTCATTTAGATTATCATCCGATGATAATTTCAAAAAAATCATGCCATCATCAATGAGTAGAGTTTTCTCCGAACCTTGTTTACTCTACCGCCCACTAGCACAAGTCTTGATGATTGAAAATGCAGCATGTTTGCTCCAGAATGATCCCACATGTGCATTCGACTCTTCCCCCTTAGTAGGAGTTCAAGTGGGGGACAAACAATGCCATCTTTCATGATATCAGGGTAATACTTACATTTGTACCTTGTGTTTCTAGAATTGAAGCTTTTTGCTCTTTGCATTAGCAGTCAGGGAAGACCCATGGGATTTAGATACTCCAGATATGCCAACGTCAATGTCATCTCCAGGTTCAAAGTGCTGCTTCACGCGAGAGAGCAGGGAACTCCTCTACATCTTGAGTAGGCAACCCACCATCGTGAGTAGTAGTCAGCACCATTGACGCCACTATGGAGCTTGTCTTAGCATCATAGGTGTCGATGCTTGCTTCTCTTGTCAGATCTAGAATTGGGTCTATTTGGGTTGCCATCGTCAAATCTGAAGTTGCTCCTCAGATATGGATTTGAATCAGATCTGGGTCCTCAGCGGGCTATGACACGTCAGTGGTGAAGCGTGGCTAGGCGAGGCTAGTTGAAGGTCACTAAGCATCACGCCTAAGAAGGCCTCCCAAAGAAGGAGGAAGCAAAGATCCTGGAACCATCACTTCGCTTCGCCTCTCTCAAGATCTGGGTCTTCTTGCTTCTTGCCGCTCGCTAGATCTGGGTCCTCTTGCTTCTCGCCGCTCGCTAGTCCTTCACTCGCCTCTCACTAGTCCTTCGCTATCCCTCCAAGTGCAAGGCCATTCTGTGCTAATAAGTTGTTACCCAGGAAAATTAAAAAACCTTTAATGAAATAACGATCATCAGGCATCCAGTCCAATTAACATCACTAAAAATAGTGATATAATCAAGAGAATCACGAGATACCAATGAACAAAGAGAGATTATTCCTCGCAAATATTTGAGCAGTCTTTTGAGAGGTTGAAAGTGAGCTGAGGTTGACTACTGAAGAAATTACTACAACTTATTGATAGCGAACGAGGACGTGTAAGAGTAACATATTGCAAACTACCACAGGCTATGCAATACATAGTAGTCTCATCATGAGAGAGTTATACCTTGCAATTTGGATAAAGAAATACTTGCCACCATTAGGGTTGAACTTGATTTACAATTGCTTATTCCCAATTTTGCCAAAGTAGTAAAAATATAATTTTTCTGATATAACATCAGCCCATGAGAATATGACAACACCTTATACCAAGAAAATTATAAAGATTACCCAAATCTCGTAAAGAAAATTCTTGTGAAAGTTGAGAAATAAGAGAAGTCACAAGTTGATACCAGTGATTACTAAGTCATCAACACAAACTAAGAGAAAGCATAGACTTTCACTTGTATTATAAATAAAGAGACAAGAGTCGGCATGCGAGCCAACAAAGCCAAGAATAATGAGAAAAATACTAAATCTTTAATACTGGGCACAAGGTGCCTATTTGAGCCAATATGATGACTTCTTCAATTTGCAGGCAAAGCAGGTGCTAGAAAAGATTGAGATGAGGATAAATTAGAGTATTGGTCAAGATCAACAAACAAATATACTATCTGATTAAAAATGTGAGAAGAAGGACGAGATTGTTGAGGAGGTTAAGTTAGGATATCGCTTTGAGAAGGTTGAATTTGGGCAGAACCCAATGGAAAAGGTGGAGTAGTAGCATTATGAAATAAACATGTAGCCATAGTGATGAGGAAACAGAAATTTATGTGAAGGAAACAGAAATTCATCAAATTCAACATGACGGGAGTAATATATCTTCTCAGTTTCTTTATCTAGACAACGGAAACCAAGATGATGAGGAGAGTATCCCATAAAAACACATTGTTTTAATCTGAAGGAGAATTTATTTTTATTGAATAGTCTAAAAAGAGGATAAACAACACACCCAAAAGTACGAAGAAAATAATAATTGGGAATTTGATTAACAAGAACTTTAAATGGAATTTTGTTTTATAAGGATTTGGTAAGCATACGATTTTTAAGTAAAACGGCAGTTCTACAGTATAATGCCAAAATGTAAAGGTGCCCCGCAATGACCAAGTAAAGCAAGACCAATGCCAACAATATTCTTAATTATCCTTTCAGTGGTGCAATTTTGTTCATAACTGTGAGGACACATGGTTCTACGATGGATTCGTTTTGAAAATCAAAAAAGATATAGTTTCACAAAAATTTGGTTCTGTCACAATTGCTTTGAGTTGTTTTTATCGATTGCTTGATACAAAACAACTGTGTCAGCAATTGTTAATTTTTTAGAAAAATTAAACAAACAAATAACAAATCAACAACCAAGATTTGGCAATGTAGTTTAACACACCTTGCTCACGTCTGCGGAGACCTCATCCAGCTTAATCAACTTTCACTTGTGATACAATAGTTTTACCCAAATCTTTACTGAGCCGACTCACTCAACCTTTGATACGATTCCTATTACTCACTCCTCATGAAAGTATATCACTCCCAATAGCACGACTACCTTGTGCTAACCTCAACAAAGGATTTTAGCAGCAATGATTGTTAATAAAGATGATAATTAAACAACTCAAGTGATTGAATCTAAAGTAACATAAAAAACGAAGACGCTAGAGATAAAAAAAACAATTCTCCTAAATATGCAGCTTCATCAATGAAACTATGGGAAGTAGTCCACCAAGAAATCTGTTGTGAACCTTCGATAATGTCACTGAAGCATCCTACGCATAGTAGCGCCACAAAACTCATTAAACAGAAAAAAGTTTCATCACAGAAACGTTACAAGCAATAGAGCTGCAAAACACCCACGACCTATTAGAGGTTTTTCACACAAAAACAATAATTAGACAACACTGAATAATCACGCAACTCCTGGAAAAAACGTAGCTGCCCAATATAGATAGAATCACCAAAAATTCAGCTACCAAAGATAGTTCAAAATTCTCGAAAATACAGTTGTCAAGTCAGTATATATTGGTCGTTTTTCTCACACAAAGCATCCTCTCAATAGCCTAGAAATTTATGTCATTACACATGGAATGCAACTACCGAAGATGGAACAGATCAACAAAAAATCTAGCTGCCTTGGATGAATAGAACTACCAAAGCACAAATCTGCACATTATCTTCATCAAGATATGGTGATTTTATCCCAATTAAATCCTACTATATGATGTTATCCTTATGCAATCTTATCTTCAAGGAATCTCACATAAGGTATAATGCCCATCGTAATGATATTCCACAAATAACTAACTGTGTCTAATTACAAATAGTGCCCAAAATAAATTAATAAGCTATCGTAACACATCTTAACAATCTCTTCCTTTTTGACATTATTTGTCACATATTGAAACTTCCCTTAAGAAGATAATTGGACACATATCATAAAGTTCACATAATACATAGGAACTCCCCTTTAATCTAATATCAAGTTCACATAGCATCAAGTTCGTCAAGTTCACATAAACACTAATAATCCCAAATAAACAAAACAGCCAACAACAAGACAGCCATCAATCATCCAAGTTCTCCAAGTAAACAAAACAACCACAGTCAACAATCATCCATTTTCCCCCTTGGAACAAAAAGATGATAAAATGCAAAGAATGCCTTCAATGTAAATAATCTCAGTGAATAAGGAGGTATAAAAATTAACATAGGTACAGCAGAAGAATCATAAGCACGTAGTGCACCAACAGAAGTCTAAGATGACAATTTACCATCTCCCAAAATACTAGCCAACATATCATTATTCACATCAAAGCCATCAGCATACGAATGATTAGATTTATAAACCCCAAAAATGTAGTCAACGAATCAAAATCGAACTTAAACAATCTCCCCCTCACATCAACTATATGAAAGCATAATAACGTATCATCTGACACTCCCTTATCCAAATTACAATAAAATTCTCGCACCAACTCAGCATCAAAATGTTATGACAATAAAGAAGCATAAAGCAAATTCCTCTAGGTCAACAAAGCATCCAATTCAAATTGTTTATAATCAGATAAATTTATAGGATGATTAGGAACAAACATGGTTAAAGCGAAAAGCGAAAGTATCCCATTGTGGTTGGGTTGAGCGGATAGACCAACAACAAATATAGTCTTCACCTAGGCCATGATTTCATCTCCAGTGTCGATGAAGAATCGGCAAAAGAAACCTTTTCAGGTTTATCAACTCCAAATAAAACATCTCTCTTCTAAAAACGTTTAAAAGCATCCATGGCATTTTAACGAGAAGAAAATTCCAAAAAATGACAATTTCACGATTCATTCCTTCATTGTTACTGTCATCGACCAGCGTTAGATCCTCAATATTCCCAACTCCATAATGTTTTATTTTCTCGTTCAACTGAAAATAGAATCAATTACCAAAATATGTAAGAATTTTGCGTTTCCAAATTTCAGTGAAGGCCTGATGTGATATCGACTATACATATCCAGTTGCTCCTTACGCTTGCGCCTCTTTTGCACAACATCATGGTGGTCCGCATCCTCTGATTCGTCCTGACCACTATGTTCAATTTCCTTATCATAATAGTCGTCCCCGCCATATTCTTCAGATTACTTTTCATCATATCAAGCTGATGCAGGGTACTCAATCTAGTAATTGTATCTGTCAATTCATTCTGTTTCGGCATACTAAAACCAGGTGGGGATCTAGCTTTAACTTGTAAATGAGGCATAACATCACAAAGTACATAAAAAAATGCATCTTTTGATGCATTTGTGAGGCGAACTTGCAAATCAATCCTAAAATATCCAGCCTCAAACCATCCAATTATTTCGCCTCCAGAAAAGGGTCCTTGGATTTCACTCTTGTCTGGAATGGCTCCAAAAAATCGGGACTGGACTAAAAAACTGTTGACAGAGTTTCCACCAGAATTGGTCCTTCCACGACCCACAAAAAAATAGCATTTTGTCCTCTCCCATAAAGAAAAGTAGAAGTATGCTATATGGCATTAGATTTTATTGATGAGGAATCTCCCCTTTTTCTCCACTCTGGGAGGAGTTAGATCTCCAAGCAAGGTCAATAACGATCACTATCTTTTTCGTTCTTTCCATGAAGAATAATGAGGCAACTCTTTTTCAAATGAAACCTCAACGTCTTTTCTAAATTCCACTTTATTCTCATGCAAAACTTTTGTCTCCTTACCATCAGATCCATGTAGTGAAGAAGCTAACATTTGTGATATGAAACTAAAGCTTCAGAATATAGGGCATGTATATTATCTAATTCTGAGGAAGCGCCTCCGGTGGCTTGCAAGTTCCTTCCCACGAAATCTGAATCTTTAACTTGCTGCTTTGTACTATTTTCAACATACGACACTTCAACTATTAGGTGAGAGATAGTATAATCTAAACCACCCAACCCTCTTAACAGTAATAGTGGTCTAGAGATTGATGCCATTTCTCTCTTAGCTATAATTGCGAAACACGGATATGCACTAACTTGACATACTAACTCCTGATTAGGTGACCTAGGCTTTAATACGAATTAAAAATCCGAAAGGATGTAGTTTCGCAAAAATCTGGTTCTACCGCAATTGCTTTGAGTTGTTTATGTCGATTGCTTGATATAAAGCAACTTTGTCAACAACTGTCAATTTTTCAAAAATATAAAACAAAAAAGTTAAGCATGCAAATAACAAATCGACAACCAAGATTTGGTAACACAATTCGACACATCTTGCCTACATCTACGAGGCCTTCACCCAACTTAATCAACTTTCACTTGTGATATAATAGTTTTACTCAAGGTTTTACTGAGCCGACTTACTCAACCCTTAATACTATCCCTCGTAATCAAGCCTTGTGAAAGTAAATCACTCCCAATAGCATGACCACCTTGTTTTAACCTTAACAAAAGATTTTAGAAACAATGATTATTAATAAAGATGATAATAAAACAACTCAAGTGATTGAATCTAAAGTAACATTAATAATAAAGACCCTAAATATGTAGCTTTATCAATAAATGTATGGGAAGTTGTCCCCCAAGAAATCTACTGTGAACCTTTGATGTTTTCACTGAAGCATCCCACGCACAACAGTCATAAAATCACAAACAGACAAACGTTTCATCACAGAAACGTTACAAGCAATAAAGCTGCAAAACACCCATGTCTTGCTGGAGGTTTTTCACTCAAAAACAATAATTGGACAACACTAAATAATCATGCAACTCCTGGAGAAAATACAGCTACCCAATGTAGATAGAATCACCAAAAAATCAGCTACCAAAAATAACTTAAAATTTTCGAAAATACAGCTGTGAAGTCACTGTGTACTGGTCGTTTTTTCCACATAAAACATCCTTTCAATAGTCCAGAAATTTACGATATTACACATAGAATGCAGGTACCAAAGATGGAACAGATCAACAAAAAATCCAGCTGCCTTGGATAGATAGAAATACCAAAATAGCCTGTCAAAAATAGTCCTAAATTCATCACAAATCTGCACATTATTTTCTTCAAGATATGGTGATTTATCCCAATTAAATCCTATGCTAAGATGTTATTCTCATGCAATCTTATTTTTAAGGAATTCTACATAAGGTAAAATACTCATCATAATGATATTTCACAAATAACTAACTATGTTCAATTATAAATAATGTCCAAAATAAATTAATAAGATATCGTAACACATATCTTAATAATGTATATTTGTTATAACTAATATTATCTAATAAGCATTAAATCAGTCGTTTAGCTATCTTTTACAAAATTCTCTTTAGTGAATATTTAATTACATCCTATGATTTCATTTCAGTTATCATCATAATTAAGAGAAAATGTCAAAACAGATATATTTAGATATTTGATGAAATTTACAGACCAGCTGGCTATCATCCATCCACACAAATAACTTTAGATTGGACACAAGGGGGAGACAAATGCAACTAGCTCGTCATCCTTTTCGAACTTGGCCATGTCTTTCTTTTCCAAATGGACAAATATTTGTATACCTCCTTTTTCTTTGGTGTCACATAATATAAACAAAGTGTATTTCCTAGCCACTCAGGCTTTCCCCATCCAAAGTCTATTTCATATGCTGGAAACCTGCACTAACTAGTGAAGTAAAGAGTAACAACTTATTGGGTAAAATTACGAATTAAATCCCACAGGAAAAATAAGCAAGGAAATAATACGTAGAAGTTTAACGTGGTTCACCCTCTAATTTGAGCTATATTCACGGGCCAAATTTCGAATAAAACTTTCACTAATGAAAATAGCAGATACAGAGAGTGAAAAATGATACAACAAAATAGTGGCACTCATACATAAGGTGTTTCCCAAATTTACTATCCTTAGGATAATATCATCATTATTCTTAGGATAATATTCTCATTATTTTGTCACTAACTCTTTTAGGAAAAATGTTTCCTAAAAAAAACCCAAAATCACTCTCTCACACAAAACTTTAAACATACAAGTCTCTCTACCTCACCACAATAAGTAATCAGGCAATTTGGTTGCGAAGAATATTAGAAGACATGGGAGAATAATAAAAAGAGCCAATCGAAATATTTTGTGACAACAAGTTAGCTATTGCTTTGGCAAAATATCCGATACATCATAGCAAGTCAAAGCACATAGCAATCAAATATCATTTCCTAAGACAAGTTATAGGGAGAAAGGCGATCAAGTTAACCTACTGCAATACAGAAGAGCAAGTAGCAGACATCTTCACAAAAGTGCTACTACGAGCGAAATTCGAGTTTCTACGAGAAGCACTTGGAGTCGCACAAATGAGCATTAAGGAGGAGTGATAAAATATAATGCTTATTTTTAGAAAATTCTAGAATGATTTAGAATATAGAGAAAATTATAGAAATCTCTAGATAATATTACTTCAAATGAAGAAATTAATCAGACAGTTGATGACTGAGATAATATGACGAGGAATAAGCCCAGGTTTGAATTTCTTCAAGAGGCATAAGGACTGTGTGCTTTACATTTTGAAGTATGGTTTGATGTATTTTATTAAAAACGAAAAAAAAGGAAAGGAAAAGTAAACAAAAAAGGATTTTGTCTTCTTTAGTTTTTATATTGTGATTGTCGTCCCATCCTTTTAGTAGTTTGTATTGTGATTTTTATTTGGCTCCACTGAAGACTCTTTAGCTTTCTCATCAGTATGGGTCTCTCTCTCAAGTATCTCTCTCTCTTTCAGGCATATCTCTCGGTGTTTTGAATGGTGGTAAATTGTCATCTTGGTGTGCATACGATTCTTCTGCTGTACCTACTGGTGATTTTTATGTTTCTTTATTCATTGAGAATGATTGTGTTGAAGGCATTCTTTGTTTTGACACTATTGTCCCAAGAGGGAGTTATTAGATTGTTTATGGTGACTGTTCCATTCAAAGGGTGATTTCTAGGTATATGCGTGACTATTCGTCTTGCTTTTTGACATCTTTTGCCCCAATGGGGAGAAATTTGGATGATTAGATTATTGTTTCTATGCATGTTCTTTAAAACTTGATGTTAGATTGAGGAGAAGTTCTTATGAATTGTGTATTTGATACTTATATATCCATTTATGTGATTTAGGGGGAGCTTAGTATTTGTGACAAATATGCCAAAAAGGATAGATTGTTAGATATATGGTGCATATATCTACTTATTTTATTTTGGCATATTTTTTAAGTTGGACTTATCAAATTTTTTTATTATCTTGGATTCAAAAGAAATAGATGGTATATAATTCTATCTTGCAAAGATGTGGATTTGATGATGATTCACTACAACAAAATATGGAATTTAATGACACAAAAGGTGGAGTTTTTAGACGCTTCTTTGTGTCTTAAAAATAATTTTAGATGCTTTATAAAGCATAATAAAAATAAGTGTCGCAAAAACTATTTTCGACGCTATTTTTACACATATAAGCGTTGAAAATCTATTTACACATAAACGCATCGAAAACATACATTTTCGATAATTTTCTTAGACATATAAATGTTATTTTAGACGAATTGTGTAAACTTTTAGATGCTTTTCTCTGTCGATATTTTTCACTTTTAGACAATTTTTACGTCGAAAAATTTCACTCTCTTTAAATAAAAATATAAGCTTACAATTTGCCTTGTGCATCTTTTTTAAGATTACTCACATATTATTATAATAAATTATAATAAATTAATCACATATTTATTATTATAATAAAATTTACAAATTAATCTAAAATATTATTATAACAAATTAACAGTTTTGTTAATCAATTATTGCCACTTTGACTTGAAGTATCAATATATTTATTCCATTTGTTGCGCTTGAGGTTTGATTACATTAGTTAGAAGGTCATCCTTTACAGAAGTTGCGACAAATGCAACATTATTAAGCGTGTGTGCTCATTAATCATATGAAAAGAGAAAAATGAATTCAAGGATTTATTTTGTATAC
>JAOTJB010331139.1:0-13304 GCA_027123815.1 Erythroxylum minutifolium
TGAAACAACTACGAGGGTGTGGATGTTATTACTTGGAATTTCTGAAGCGGTTAACATTCCTAATTAATTAAGAGATCGACCTTCATCGGCTTGTTTGTCTAATTCTAGATTGCATACATTAACTTAAGAAGTGATAAGTATGGTTGAAAGAATTGTGATAAGATGTTGAAGTGTCTTGATAATTTGAGTTGATTGAATAATTGAGGGTAAGTATTGTTCAAGTGTGGGGAGTTTTGATAACTTGCATTTTGTGCATATTATTTGTATGTGTTTTATGTTATTTTGATATGTTTATCTGACATTTTGCTTGTGTTTCTATGGTAATTCATGTCTATGTATGTTCTAGGTCATGAAATACCAAAGTGATATGATTTGGAGTGAATTTAGCTAATCTGAAACTGGATAGAATTTCAACATGACCATGTTGAATGTACCGTGACTCTAGTAGATTGTTACCTGCGAATCTCGGATTAATTACCTTAGGATTTAGGCCCAACTAACACAGCCCTTTGTGTTGGATGAGGTCAAGCTATTTTGTAACCCATTGGAGCTTTATTTTCATGTTTTATTGGGGGCCATTTTGTTTATTGTAAAAAAACCTAGACTGTAAATAGACTCACTTTTAAAAAATTAAAGGACAATCAGCTTTAGAAGAGAACAACAGCGGCAGTAGCTCTTATGGGTGGGAAAAAGACAGAATGACTCTCCTATAACAATATTGTCTTTCACTATTGCTATGCGTGGCTAACATTTTGTCTAGATGAGGTATCTAACGTTTGATTAATGTAATTCGTGAGATTCCTTTAATTTAATTGCTTTTGTTTATCTCTTACGTTTGTTTCATCTCCGCGCTTTAATCGATTTATTATTATCATGTTTGTTGATTAATGAAGCCTATTAATTGATTGACTTGGTGATAAATTGTTTAATAGATTAGTGAATCTGTGATTTTTGTCTATCGAAGTGGCAAATTAATTTCAATTAAGAAATTAGTGAGATTAAGTAATTTAGTCTAAATAGATTGCGGCTTCTCCAATTCTGTTGGCTAAGACAATGGTCTATTAGAGTCTATTGCTGCCATAGATTATATTCTGCAGAGCTTTACTCGGGAATAGTCTAATTGGTTATGGTAATAATTTGCGGAGCTTTATTTGAGGTTATCTAATAATTACGAATGGATTGGTTGATATGTGTTGTTCACTGTCTGCTATAACTTTGTCCATAAGAATGAACTGAATTTATTATTGAGGCTATGATCAAATTACAGTATCGAACGGAAGAGTACCTTAGCTAGGCCTTTCTTTATATTGTTTTCAATCTTTATTTATAATTGCCTTCTGTGTGATTTCGTGTTCTAAAATTAATCATTCCTAAATCAATTATGTTTATTTTTATTATTTATGCACAAATAAACAATTGCTATACTGGTCTCTATGGTTCGACCTTATTCACCACTTTACTCGTTCAAGTGTTCTAGAGTAGGAATTTATTTTTGCTGGTTTGACACGTCATCAAATATCTCCCTCTGGGAGACTCATAAACTACATTTGCTTCTGTTGGATGTACACCTCAGACAAATATTTCTTCCTCTAAGCAGCTAGGAAGTCCTCCTATATCAACGCTGGTGGTTTTATTTGACCCCTAGTACACTTTCCCACCAATGCAAGGCATCTCCCTGTAGCAAGCTTGTACCATATACAACTTTTTTATCATCCTCACAGTCTATTTGTTCCAATATCCTTTCTGTCTTCCTCAACCATGTTTTAGCTTCTTCTAGATTAGTTGTTCCATGAAAATCCACTGCTCCATACTTCCTAAGCTTATCAAATTGCTTTTCTTTGTTAGCTGGGGCTGGGTAGAAATTTTTGGCATTTGGCCTATGGCCTGGACAAAATCCTGAGTAAAGGTTTAGAGCAGTCTAGGACCTAAGAGTTTAGGCATTTGCTCTTGAGGAAGAGGTGACCCTTGCGTTTGTGATCGAAAGGGCTCACTATCATGCCCTACAGAAGCTTCAGCATTTCCTAAGGCTCTAAACTCAGTAGTGCCCTCCTCTCTTGGTGGAGAGTCAGGTGCAGCAGATCCTTGCAAAACCCCCCGTGTTCTTCTACGAGGTGGCATCTTACTCCTTCAATTTAAACATTAACATTTAGCTTACATTTCATTTTAATCTTATTTCCTACATGTATGCATGATATGTATGTCAGTCAACGTAATTAATCAATTCAACAATGCAAACAACATAACAATTTGGAATTAACAATTCTTAAATAATCTCTAAACTTATTATTTTTCAATAAATCTTAACATTTTCTAACCTGTAGTTAACTATTATCATTTTTGGAGAAATTAATGTTTCCTAATTCTACAATTAAATGTTCCTAACTAAGCATGGATCTCCGAAGCACATGAGTGCCCTAGGTCCCTTCAAGTTATTTAAATAATATTTTTGCAGGTGGTAACATACACCAGGAGCTCATCACACTTGACCTAACTCCCTAATTTGTTTTTCTAAGCTTAATCAATCTTTACATAGTAAGCATTATGCCATAACATACTTAAACATTCATCAATTTCAAACATTCAATAAACACAGTATATTCCATATAGGTCATACCATGTTCTATGCCTAATTAATTACTATGCCACAAAACATTATTTTCCATGTATACTTTTACATGTATATGTCAAACAAAAGCAAACAATTAATCACATATCATAATAATTCATATCACAACGTATTCTAAGCCTAGGAATTCTTAAAACCTTCGATCTGATACCAAAAATGTTACGCCCGGGTCTCAGCACTAATTTCATGGCTACATTACGTCAAGATTGAGTGAAGGGTTTTGTCGCAATCATGCTAGTTTCATGTGACGTGCATGATCGTGCACCGGTTCTGTCACAATCATGCTAGTGTACGATCGTGCATCCCTGATGAGTGAAGGGTTCTTTCACTTAAACTTGTAAAAATCATATCTCTAAATTCTGATGTCCAAAAATTTCAAACTTTATACTATTGGAAAGCTAAGAGGAAGAACTACAATTTTCTTAAGACAAATTTGTTCAATTCTACCTAGATAAATACAATTTATTCGTGGAAGTTAGAGCCACTAATTATGTCTAGGTTAGTGCTACATCTATGTCCCTCTTTTTATTCTTTTATCTATTATGAGCTTTTACATATACCAAAAAGGCCCAGATACAATAAACATTAAATGTAAATACATGACTCCGAGCATGACTATTGATTTTAAATCTATCCAGGGCCATCTAACAACGTACTATTCCATTTCCAACAACAATTAACAACTCAACAAAGAAGATAGTTTTGAACATGTACAAAGGGAACTTCTTCAACTCTTACTTTCATTGCTTAATCAAAATAGAGTTTGAGCATAGCTTTAATTACATATCAAAGGTCACATCAATAGCATAATACAAAATATAAATAAGTGCTCATGCTTGATATGCTTATAAAGCTACCAAATATAGTCAAACTAACTTAGTTACAAAAGGTAGATATCTTGAAGTTTGCCAAAGCTTGCGAGGATCAATTATCTTCTCATTCTGTACCTGAAAAGTGAAAATAGTAGATTGTGCTGCAAAGCACAGTGGCTAATATGATTATAGCCATTGGTAACAAGCCACACACAATCAAGCATATATGTGTATATGTATATATATATTTTATAGCCATTGGTAATGAGCCATACACAATCAAGCATATATGTGTATATATATATATTATTTACAGTTCTAGCTCAAAGAACCCATAGTTAAAAATGTTATCACATATATCATATCATGTATATTTGACCATCAAAATATAACTCTCAATTGTGTATCACGCTCAACAAATTAAAAAAAAAAGTACAAACATAATGACTTGAAAGAGTCCCATGAATCGAAATGGAGAAATTGAAGTTTACACCATGAATTAAATGACTCCATTTTTTAGGAGCTCATATGCCACAAGTGGGTAGCCGGGAGAAGGCTTTAAGTCAATGGGCACGTGATGAACGAAATGAAATCTCTCTTGCCCAAACACTAGCAAAATTTGATGCTCAATTCATTTCATCACATGTTCATACTTTCATGCTTCTTATACATTTTTCTCTTTTTATAGCACCCGATCCCATCAAACATTTACTCGGACACCTGCCAGACGTTTAAGCACATACTTGACAGAAGCGATGCACGAACTATATCACTTTCACTTAACTCATGGCATCATAAATTAAAAACATAAGAATCACAATGATTAAAACCTAAATTCCTCATTTTATTTCATAAACAATATGTACATTTTAGCGTTACAACATCATCCATATATGTACAATATCAACATCCTATCAGAGTCTATAGCTCTATCTACAAAACATGCTACATATATGAAGAATTTTACAAAAAGTTTGTCTAAATCCTTCAGTCCCAGCTGACCGACCTTTGAGCCATGTCTTCTATCCAAAAATAGTACTAGCCTTTTGTAAACAAACTTATAAGCTATATTGTCTCTCTCATACCTGAAATGTCAACGTTGCAATTTTGGATGAGTTTTATGAACTCCGTGAGTTAACCATCCTCGATGGTTCACCCATATCACATAACACATCAATTCATACAGTCATAAAATTCACATTATTTCATTTATCAACATATAACATCACAAAACACTTTGCACCCAAATTTCCCGTTTCTCATTCAACACAATTCAATAATATATTGCAATCATTCAAATCATACATATCATGTATAGGCAATGTTCATAAGACTTACATTCACTTATTTCTTTCTGATTGAGTGTCTTTTTCACTATCCCATATCTATTGTGGATACCGAACTTATTAATAACGTCCCTTATCTGTTGGAGATATGGGGCTCATTTTACATATTGAGCCTAAGGCTCTTACCATGTTTTGAGTTTTAAGCTCTTTTTCACTGCCGACTCTAGTCATAACTACCTTTATCTTTCATGCATTCATGTAATGGTATGCACCATATGTATTCAATCAATCATTGTGTTCAATCATTGACACTTACATTCACTTTCACAATATCATTCTCATTAGTCATCGAACCTTAGTCCTGCATTCAACGTTTAAGTTGGGAATCACTTATTTCGTTAAATTCATATACAATGAGCACTTCCAAATATGGTATTCATGCATCAAATGTCTCAGACATTTAATGCCCAGAATTAATGCATACATATCATATAATAATTCAATACAGAGATAAAACAAACAATTAATCAAAGTGAGACCATCTTAGGTTACTCAGTTTGCTCCCATTATTTTATTACCCTGAAGTCCTGGCAATATCTAAAAGCAGTCGCTCAATACGCTCTTCCATATTATGCAATCACACATATTCATACATTACTAATTTGCACATTTACATAAATACTCAATCATAATTACAAACATGCACAAACACACACACACACACACACACACACATATATGTCATGTATAATGCATGTTCAATGACAAATCCCAGGTATATTTCCTTAATACACATCTTATAATCAATTAACAACACCTTTCAATCATCCTTTAATATTTAATACACTTTATTCACTTTAATCACCTCATTCACAATCAACTAGGTTCATTCAAGATCTCATTTAAGCCTAAATACCTCATATGGAAGCACCTAACCATTTGTTGTTTCAACCTACAATAAAAAGAAGTATGTTTGATGTTTAACCAATTCCCGCGATCGTGGTCAATTTCCCACAATTGTGGGATTCGATGGCATAAAGTTTCTGCCCTCACTAAACATTCCCATGATCATCAGATTTGTTAGCAGAAAAAGTTCTACCTTCATTAAGCATTCCCACGATCATGGGATGCTTCTAGTAGAAGAATCCCAGTAATTTCTCCAATTTTTCCAACTTCTTCTAACTTATACAAGATACTTCTATCATCTCTTATATTTAGTCATCATTTCTAGCTTAATAAACCGTCACTTCCTCTTCATTCATAACTCCATTTTAGTGCTATTTCATACTCACATAAATCAAAACTATGATTGATCATAAACACCAAAAATAGAACATATTCCTATACATTTTCAACTCTAAATTTCTGTACATATTCAACTTCAATTCTCATCTTTATTTCACTTCTCAATATCATCATAATTCATCTCAATTCAAGACATCATAATACTCATTCTTATTAGCTCTAAATTCATTAATTATCATTCATCTAACACAAAGTAATACATAACTCTTTTTAACACATCATCATATTTCAAACTTCCTTTTTCATAATCAAACATCTCATAACTCATTATCATAATTGATTCATTTATCAAACAATTCATGAATACATTAACTCACTACAATTTAGAGTATGATCTCTTTATTATTACACTACATCCATGTTAAAGCATATATATAAAAACTTATGATCGATCATCAAATCTCAAATCATCCATCCTATTAGTTTCATCTACCACTATCCATGAAGATTAAACCATTAACTTACTTGATTTAGCTTCAAAAATCTTCAAACTCTTCAATATCTCACTTAAGCTAGCTCTCCATACAACCCACGTACAACATCATTCAAGGTGGTAGGGTTGGGTCTTTAGTGAGAATGAAAGAGAGAACAAGATGAGAGTAGCAAGTGAAAGATAAGAAGATTAGGTTCAACGTGAATGGAGATTGGTGAGTAAAAATCATAAAAGAGGAGAAGAAGAAGAGCAAGCCACGAAGAAGAAGAAAAAGAAAGAAAAATACAAAAAATTAAATCGTATTTGAAGAAATTAAAAGGATCGTGGGTTTAAGACATGGCCCCCATAGGTTTGAACTAGGTTCTCTCATTTAACTAGTCCAATCAACTTTAATTTCTACTCCAATTGTCTCCAAATTTCAAGGACATATATCATTAAATCCAACTGTCAGTTATAAAAATTTTCACTATCATTTGACTCTTAATTTTAGTTCCATTTATCAATTGTCTTGCCACTTGGCATTTTTCCTAGTCTAAAAAACCCAAAATTTTAGAAATTTCCTAAATTTCACTACAAATTCTAAATCAATACTCATACTCACCAATTTAATTTTCTATACATATAAACCACAATTCATTTCAAAAATCACATTTATAAATCAATTATACTCAAAAAATGTCAATGAATGCATGTTCAATCATTTTATTATGTTCATAAATTAATATTCACATGTTTTTGTGTGTGTGTGTTATATTATGCCTGAGCATAAAATGCAAATTTCTAATTTCTCATTATATCCCTCATGTATAGTATTTTAGGGTTTTAACCCTTAACATAGGATAACAAGATGTTACAATTATCCCCTCTTTAAGAAATTTACTCCACGAAATTCTTACTTGAGTCATCGAATAGGTGGGGATATTGTTTCCTCATAAGCTCCTCCATTTTCCAAGTCGCTTCCTCACTTGAGTGATTCTTCCAAAGGATTTTCACCAATGGAATTTCTTGGGTTCTCAATTGTTTTGTGTGATATCCCACTATCTTGATCAACTATTCAATATAACTCATATTACTAGATATTTCGATTTCCTGAGTCGGTAACACATGCATCGAATCAAATCAGTATTTTCTGAGCATACTCACATGGTTGAGACATCTCATTCGGTAAAGCTAATCTGTAAGCCAGTGGTCCTATCCACTCAATGATCTTATAAGGACCAATGTACTTATTTCTCAACTTACCCTTCTTACCAAATCTCAACACTCCTCTCCAAGGTGAGACTCTCAGAAACACTTTTTCTCCTACACTATATTCCATGTCCCTTCGGTGTTGATCCATATAGCTCTTCTATCTATCTTGACTTCTTTTTATTCTACTTTGGATCAGTTTCACCTTATCTATAGTATCTTGTATCAACTCTGGGCCTTCTGCCGTTCTTAAACCTTCCTTATCCTAATGTAGAGGCGATCGACATTTTCTATCATACAATGCCTCGTACGGTGCCATTCTGATGCTATTGTGATAATGGTTATTATATGCAAACTCGATTAGAGATAAATACTGATCCCATGCTCTTTGAAACTCCAATACACATGTTCTGAGCATATCCTCATTAGTCTTGATCGTCCTCTCACTCTATTCATCTGTTTGAGGATGAAATGTAATAATGAAGTTTAACTTTGTACCTACAACTGACTGCAGACTCTTCCAGAACTTCAAAGTAAATCTAAGATCCCTGTCCGATACAATTGACACTAGAACTCCATGCAGTCTAATTACCTCCTCTACATACCTCCGAGCTAACTAGTCTAGTGAGCTATTCTCTCTCACTGGTAAGAAATTGGCCGACTTAGTCAACCGGTCCATCACAACCCATATGGCGTCGTGTTTCCTCAGAGTCTTTGACAATCCCATTATAAAATCCATGGTAATTTGTTCCTATTTCCACTTTGAAATAGGTAATAAATGAAGCTTCTCAACAGGAGCCTGATGTTCAGCCTTAATCTACGGGCTTGTTAAGCACTTAGCTATATAGTCAGCTACTTGCTTCTTCATCCCTGGCACCTCAAATGTTGCTTTAATGTATTACACATCTTGGTGGTATCATGATGCATATTATAAACTGCTACATACGCCTTCTCCAGAATCTTCTTTCTCAAATTATCAATTTTCGGGATGCATAACCTCTAATTTTACCACAATGTCTCATCTCTCAATTAAAATTAAGAATTTGGGTTCACCTTTAACTTCTCAATCAACCTCACTATTTCAGGATCTTTACTCTGCACCTTTCTAATTATGTCATGCAACATTAGCCTCATCTTCATTGTGCCTATCAGTGCCTCATTCTGCTCTAGATTTAACTCCATATTTAGATCTCTCAATTAAATTAAGCTCAATAACCTCAATAACTGAATCTGAGCTACATTGCTATTCGACTTTCTACTCAATGCATCTGCCACCACATTAGCTTTTCCTGGATGATACTTAATTGTATAGTCATAGTCTTTCAATAGCTCTATCCATCTCCTCTGTCTCATATTTAACTCCTTCTAACTCAACAAATACCTCAAGAACTTATGATTAGTGTATATTTGGAATGTCCCTCTATATAAGTAATGTCTCCATATCTTTAGAGAAAAAACTACTATTGCAAGCTCTAAATCATATACCAAATAGTTACTCTCGTGAGGTATTAATTGCCTCGATGTATAGGTTATTACTTTGTCATACTGCATCAACACACATTCCAATCCTTGATGTGAAGCATCACTGTATACTACATATCCTCCAACTCCTGATGAAATAGTCAATATCAATGCCGAAGTCAACCAATGCTTTAACTCTTTAAAACTCCTCTGGCATTCGTGATTCCATCTAAAAACCACATTCTTCTTCAGGAGTTTAGTCAGAGGGGTTGAGATCAACGAGAACCCCTTGACAAACCTCTATTAATATCCGACTAATCCTAGGAAACTCCAGATTTTTGATACACTCGTCGGAGCCTCCCACTTCATTATTGCCTCTATCTTTTTTGGACCCACTTGTATACCTTGTCCATTTACCACGTGACCCAAAAACACTACTTGACTCAACCAAAACTCACATCTACTGAATTTGGCATATAGTTGTTTCTCTCTCATAATATGTAAGATTACTCTTAAGTGCTCAGCATGCACTTCTCTGCTCTTTGAGTACTAAGGTGTCGTCAATAAATACAATTACAAAAATCTAGGTAGGGATGAAACACCTTATTCATCATTGCCATAAATGCAGCTGAGGCATTGGTTAACCTAAACGGTAATAATAAAAACTCATAATGCCTATACCTATATTTGAACGCACTTTTCGGTACATCAGCCTCTTCTATCTTCAACTAATAGTGCCCGGACCTCAAGTACAACTTAGTGAACACTTGAGCTTCCTGCAACTGATCAAGAAAATCATCAATTCTAGGAAACAAGTACTTGTTCTTTATGGTTACCTGATTCAGTTGCCTATAATCAATACATAGTCTCAGAGTTCCATCTTTCTTCTTCAAAAACATTACTGGGGCTCTCCAAGGTGAGACACTAGGTCTAATAAAATCATTTTGCAACAACTCCTGCAGTTGGACCTTTAACTCCTTCATCTCTACATATGCCATCTTATATAGAGGAATGGATATAAGAGCAGCACCTGGAACTAGATCGATCATGAATTATGTTTCTCGATTTGGATGTAAGCCAGTTAGCTCAGTGGGAAACACATCCAGGAATTCTCTTACCACAGGAATGTTCTTCATATTCTACTCAGTTCGCGTACCATTGACATGGGCCAAATAAGCCTCACATTCCCTTTGCATCAACCTCAAGGAACTCATAAATGAGATCAGCCTGGCTAGCACTGCTTAACTAATACCTCTAAATACTGCTCTCGACTGATTAGGAGACTTTAATATTACCTCCTTAGTATAGAAGTTCATAATGGCTCTATGAGTAGTGAGTCAATCCATACCTAGGGTAACATCTATTTCCTTTAACTGTAATACAATCAAGCTCGCCTCCAATTATACTTGATCAATTCGAATCAAACACCTCTTGCATACTTCTTCTGTCACTATGGTACTACATATCAATGTACTCACCTCTAATCCATGTTTTAACAGTTGTCTTTCAGAATGCAACCTAGATGTCATATGCGGTGCGATAAAGGAATGTGTAGATCCAAAATCTAGTAATGCAAAAGCTTCATAATCATAAATAAGCAAAACACCTGCAGCGACGTCCAGAGAATTCTAAGCCTCCTGTCTGGTCATTGTATATACTCTAGCTTGAGATTACGGTTGGTTGCTCCGCACCTCAGTCCTGACAGTATGACTCACAGGGCTCATTTTGTCTCTACCCCGACCTCCCTCTCCAGACCCATTAGCTCAGCTCTGTTGGATAGTAATTTTTGTTACCACTCCTCCTCTCCTACCAGATTATGCTCCATACACCACAGAACAGTCTCTAATTTTATGGTCAAATGAGTCGCATCGAAGGCAGTCTTTCGATAGTTTCCAGCAGTCACTACCGTGCTTCATCCCACAGTGCTCATAATTTGGTAACTGACTCGATATTGCACCTCTTCCATTACCAGACTGTGCAGGGCTACCTTTCTGTCTGAATCCCGAATGTTTTAATCGAGTCAGTGGTCTAAAAGATTGGTTCTGATGCTTGCTAGACCTCCTGCCATAACCACCCTAAGACTCATTAGGCCTTCTAAACCTCCTACCATAACCACCCTAAGACTCACTAGGCCTTTTCAGTCTAGACTCTGATTTGTATTGGGATTGACTGTCATTCAATAATTGCTCGATTCGGATCAAGGCAACCCGTAATTTTGAAAAACTACCTAGGTTAGAAATGACTAACCTCGCCTGAATCTCCACGTTCAGCCCATCTTCGAATCTCCTGCACTTGTCTTCCTTAGTAGGAATCAAGAAAGTAGCATACCTCATAGTTCGTTAAACCTTATCTTATACTCTGCCAGAGATAAACTGCCCTACTTTAGATCAATAAATTCCTTCATCTTTCTGTCCAAGAAGATTTTGGGCATGTAGTTCACCTTGAAAACTCTCAAAAAGTCTTCCCATCTCAAGTTACAAATCCTAGTGGTATTACCTAGAATAGTTTTCCACCATTGATATACTGGGCTTTACAGTAGGGAAACTTTGTAGTTGAACTTCTCGTCCAGCTTGCAGTCCATCTGATCAAAGAATCTCTTTGTTCTTTTTAGTCACCCCTCGGCCTCTGCAGGGTCTATATTTCGGTAGTAGTCCACAGCCCCCTGCTTTCACAGTTTGCCATACCTCCTTTCCCTTCTCTCAAGAATTCGAGGAGGCGTTCCCTCATGTCGAGACACAGACGACTCCTTACTGGCTCCTATTGATCCTAGGTTAGTTGATTGTCCCACTTGATTACCTATTGAGGATGACCTATAATAGACAATAACTTCAATTACTATTCATATTTCTCATGATATTTCATGCCTAACATTCTTATATGTCCCTATGGATGCCCTACTATGCTCCGATACCAATCACTGTAGCATCCCGCTCCTATCAGACATTTGCTCGGACGCCCGTCAAATGTTCAAGCACACCCATGACGGAAGCGACGCACCAACTATATCACTTTCACTTAACTCATGGCATCATAAATTAAAAATATAAGAATTACAAAGATTAAAAACAAAATTCCTCATTTTATTTCATAAATAATATGTACATTGTAGCGTTACAACATCATCTATATATTTACAATATCAAAAACCTATTAGAGTTTATAGCTCTATCTACAAAACATGCCATATACATGAGGAATTTTACAAAAAGTTTGTCTAAATCCTTCAATCCCAACTGACCGACCTTTGAGCCATGTGTTCTATCCAAAAGTAGTACGAGCCTCTTTTAAACTGACTTAGAAGCTATATCATCTCTCTCGTACCTGAAATGTCAACATTGTAATTTTAGGTGAGTTTTGTTAACTCCGTGAGTTAACCATCCTCTATGGTTCACCCATATCACATAACACATCAATTCATAAAGTCACAAAATTCACATTATTTCATTTATCAACATATGACATCATAAAACACTTTGCACCCAATTTTTGCATTTCTTATTCAACATAATTCAATAATACATTGCAAGCATTCAAATCATAATTATCATGTATATGCAATATTCATGAGACTCACATTCATTTATTTCTTTGTTATGACCGAGTGTCTTTTTTACTGTCCCGTATTCATTGTAGATACCAGGCTCTTTAATACTGTCCTTTATTCGTTGGGATACAAGGCTCATTTTACATATTGAGTCTGAGGCTCTTATCACATTCTGAGCTTTAAGCTCTTTTTAATTGGCAACTCCAGTCACAACTGCCATTATCTTTCATGCATTCATATAATGGTATGCACCATATGTATTCAATCAATCGTTATGTTCAATCAATCACACTTACATTCACTTTCACAATATCATTCTCAATTTTCATTGGACCTTGCAACATTTAAGTTGAGAATCACTTATTTCGTTAAATTCACATACAATGAGCACTTACAAATACGGTATTCATGCATCAAATGCCTTGGACATTTAATATCTAAAATCAGTGCACACATATCACATAATAATGCAACATAGAGATAAAACAAAAAATTAATCGAAGTGAGACCATCTTAGGTTACTCACAGTTTGCTCCCGTTAGCTTATTGCCTTAAAGTCCCGGCAATGTCTAGAAGCGGTTGCTCAATGTACTTTCTATATTATGCAATAACACATATTTATACATTACTAATTTGCAAATTTACATAA
>JAOTJB010331230.1:0-13292 GCA_027123815.1 Erythroxylum minutifolium
TTTATGTTTAATCAAAGAGAAGTCTAGGTTAAGAAATTGATTATCTATTGGATAACGTTAAATCTAATTGAAGAAGACAGGGATAGTTTTGTGAATCTAAATATTGCGAATATGGAAATTTTGATTTCAATTAGAGTTAATTGATTAGATTTTGAAAGAGTATAATCAATACATTAGGAAATTTAGGATCAAACACAGAAATTGAATCAATAATAGTAAAGGAAACAAAACAAAGAAAGAATAGTTCCAAAGTACTCAATCTTAGTCAAACCCTAGTTTTTATTGGTAGTTCACTTGTTATTTTATTATTTACTTTGTTTTATTTATTTGTTTTAATTTATGTTATTTAAATTTAATTTAAATAATTTCTATACCTTAGAAAAAGTTAGGTTCAAACTGTTAACTTTTGCATAATAATCAATGGAATGATAATCTCTTATACTATAAGATACCATCCATATACTTACTGTGTATTGATAGTTTTATTTTTAGATATAAAACTTGCTCAATAAATTTTTAGTGCCGTTATCAGGGATATATCATTAGGATAATTTGAATTCCTTTGATTTAAGGAATTTTCACTATACTTGTTTCCTTACAATTGTATGAACACAAGAATTACTCAAAGTTCAAGTAAGATCGAAGAAACTCCAAAATTTGACATTAAAAGACTGGTATGATTAATCCTAAGGGCTAGACATAAATAAGAAATCAAAAGAACAATGGTGGAAGAATACAATCACAGAGACCAGCAAAGAACCCTTATGGATTTCATAAGGCCAAGGTTCAATGCTGCACAATAAGGCATCACTCGTCTACCAGTGTAAGTAAACTAGCATTGCTAAATATATTGTAGACCAATATGGAGTTTTATAGGTTAGCTAATGAAGATCGTAACGCTAAAAAAATCTTAGAAATATATGATACCTTTCGATATAATGGTATGTCAGAAGATGTTGTTAGGATGAGACTCTTTCCGTTTATATTTAGGGATAGGGCCAAGGTCTAGGAACTAAACCTAACCAACATCAAGACATAGAAGCAGTTAGCGTGTGCCTTCTTCGACAAGTACTTCCCTTTGACGATGACAACAAGATTGATAAAGGAGATTACAATTTTCCAATAAAAATGTGAGGAGTCACTATACGAAACGTTGGAATGTTACAAGGATTTGAAAAATAAATGTCCCCACGACAACTTACTAAAGGAGTCCTTATTGGAAACTTTCTATAATGGAGTTAATCCACTTATGAGGGGTACCATAGATGCAGTTTCTATAGTATCCCTTCTGCAAAACATATTTGAGTAACAGAGGATTTTCTAGAGGAGTGGTGAATAATAGCTATCTTTGGACATTGGATAGAAGCAAACAACATTTGACTTTTTGAAATTAGAAGGGCATTATTGTTATCAATTCGGTGACAGAAATATAGATTGAGATTGTTAATTTAGCAAAGCAACTTGCTAATATAACAAAGAAACTAAGTAGCCTAAAAGCCTCCTCATCCTTTTCAATTAAAGCAATTCAACATGGATGTGAGTTATGTAGACAAGATAATCATATTACCGCTGATTGCTTCTTGATACAAAACAGCAATACGAAGTAACTTAACTATGCAGGCATATAGTTTGGTCAAGGAGGAGGGAATAACTCATACTTAAACATATACAATCCTGGGTGGAGGAACCACCTATGTTTTTCTTGGTCTAACATGTGGGTAATTAATTTAAGAATCAAGTTCCACTTGAATTTTAACAAAATAAGTTCAGTTACAACAATTCAAAACTGGACAAAATTATGGACAAGATCATAAGCATGGATGAGTCCTAGAAGAGGTTAGAAGGGAAGTTTGAGCCAGTAGCTAAGAAGTGTGCCTCTTTCATTCACAATCTGGAGGCTCAAATGGGCCAACTTGTAAACCCATTGTCTACAAGAAGTGTGTGGAGTCTTCAAAGTAACACTAAAGCAAATCCAAAGGAGAAACTCAAGGTAATCACACTTACGAGTGGAAAAGAGCTTAAACAATTAGTAGAGAAACAAGTGGAAACCTACCTCACATTGGACCAAGAAAAGAAGAAGAAGGATGAAGAAAAGAGTGAAGACCCTTTGTATATTGCCCCCTTTTCATACCTACCTAAGATTTGATTTCCACAAAAGTTATAGAAGAACAAATCAAACACACAATTTGTGAAGTTCTTAAAAAAGTTGAAGACTTTGTAAATTAATTTATCTTTTATGAAGCCATTGGAACATACACCTTATTATGCTAAATTCCCGCATGACATATTATTAAACAATTTTCTTGTTTTTGATGTATTTACAAGTTAGTGAAGCAAAGATATGGGACAAAATGTGGCAATTTTTAACATGTCATATTGGACAATCATGCATAGAATGCGAAGCCTCTTTCACAATCATGCTCCAAAGTCAGAATCATAATAGAAGGGCGAGTAATGATCATGCCTCGCAGACAGAATAGAGCCACATGTGAAAAGTCACTCTCACACCCCATTATACCCCTCCTTCTTCAACTCTAACCCTTTATATTCATCCTTTCTCTTATTTTAACCCTACTTTATCTCTCAAAAACTTGGCAGCCACTCAAAATCTTTGTCACATCTCTCTTCATCTTACTTAGAGTTTTCATTTGTTTCTTTGTTTTTTCACCTAGATAAACATTCCTCCTATACATATTTAGTAATTTCCTCACAAATATCACATCTTTAAAGTGTTTTTTTACAATATTTCACTGAACTTTTCTCTCTTCACATTTTTTGCGTGTTTTGGTGTAATTTTATGTGTTCTTGGTTGATTTTGTAGGTATACAATTATTCATCGTAACAAGAATCAAACAAGTGCTAAGGCTAATAAGGTTGTAGATTTTAGAGCACCTTTTTTGATTTATTCAAAAGAAGAAGCTATCCAATTTGAAACTCTTCGCTTCAGAGTTATTAGTGCACCTAGATACTTTGATTTTGATATTTTAGAAAATTTAGGGTTGAAAGATAATATTGAGACTTTGAGTAATAAAATTTGACGGGAAAATTTATTAATTTTGATTGTGTTGTGTATAAGGAATTAACCCTTGAATTATATACTAATCAACAATTTGGGCTGTAGAATTTAGATGAATTTTGGTTTTGACTAAGGGCCACCCATATAATTTGAATTATGATATTATGGAAGAAATTGGTGGATTTATGAGGTCGAGCATAATTGAAAAACATGATAATTCTCGTGCTAAGTAGTATTGGAAGCAATTAACAGGGTTGGACAACTTTATTGTTAGAAAGGCCTATAATAATGCCATTCTTAGTCCTGAGCATCTACTACTGCATAAATTCGTATGTCATACTATTCTTGACAAATATGAAAGTAAAAAATGTTTTATTGAAGACTTAATCATTCTTTAGTGCATGAACAATAATGTCAAAGTTTGTACAAGCACTCATAATTTTCATACAATACTTTTAAAAAGAAAAACTGTCATCTTGGTATACGATATTTTGTTACTGCGCTTTATTGTGGTGTAGCTGTTGAGGGCTGATTACTTTTCTTCCTGAGTTTCTTAATCATACTCACTTAAGATGAGTTAAGAACTTGGCAGTCCAACACATGAAATTCGAAGATATTAGTTCCAAAATTCATGTGAAATATAGGATAGGACAAACTGTTTCTGGTATCGCACTAACATAACAAAAAATAAAGGTCTCGATAAATAAAGAAATGGAGGATAATAAAAAGGAAGGCCGGGAGAAAGTCTTCAATTTGGTTTCTAAAAACAACAAGCTTATTAAGGAACATATGAACACCATGGAGGTGCACATAAAGGAGAGGCACGAGAACAACGGAAACAACAATGTGACCCTAAGAAGATTCTTAATTACTTCACTGCTTACGGTATTCAAATTTATTCACCCACACCAACACCAACTCAATCTCTATAAGTGATTTCTTACTTTAAAATTTTATTTTTATTTCTTTTTATTGTTATGTGTATTGTTTTTTTTCTCACATTGAGGAAAATGTGTTATCTAAGTGTGGGGAGATTTATACATTAACATATCATATGTGTGTGAATTTTGCATATCATATTGTGTTAATTTTGATTAGGTTAACATAGTATGAACATTTTGTTGCATATGAGTAAATTGTCTGAATGTGTCAATGGCAAGAATTTGATAGAATTAGTTTTGTTTTGAACATGGTCATTTAATTTGTAAAGTAATATTGACTTATGAATTTTATGTTTTTAAGTATCTTTGGATGAATATGCATGTTAACTAGGATATGATACCTGATAGATGAATATTTAACTATATTTTGACACCCATATTTAAAGTGTTTGGCTTGATATTCGATAATTTAATTATATATTTAGTACTTAATATGCTTCAAGTGTGTTTACAGGTGATAATTGCCTTTACGGACATAAAGGAGAGGAATTCAGGTGAAAACGTGACAAAAATAGGAAAAATAACAATCTGGAAAGAGTGCACGACCGTGCACTTCTACACGCCTATGCACTTTTATGATATCTGGTGTTTTCCAATTATGCACATCCAAGTGCACTGCTGTGCATAACCTAAAAACCTAGAATTCATTATAAAAGTGACATTTTGTGGGCAAAACAAAGGAGTAGACTTTGGGGAGACAAATTCCAAATTTGGAGTCATTCTCTAGGTGTGATTTTGGTCTACAAAAATGGAAAACATGAATAAATCATCAAAAGGTCCTTCAGAATACAAGATCAACCCTCTAACTCACAAGAATATTCGATAGAAGACAATAAGGGGGATTTAGGATTATGAACCTATTGTTTTCATTAAGTTTTTCTTTCGAGTTATGTTTCATTTTATATTCCATCATATGTAACTAAATGTCCAGTTAGTATTTAGGTTATATAAACCTTATGTTAATACTTTGATATGATTTGATTCCTTTATTAATGCAATTGGTTCGATCGATTATTGTGATCTAATTACATGTTTTATTAATAATCTGATTTCATATGTAGAGATTGAGAAATCCTAGCATGAATAGATCTACTGTAATTAGGAGTTGATTACAACCCTAGAGATAGGATGACATAAATCCTCCAAATTAGGGTCAAACGTAATTGAGGGACTCATAAATCGGTAAGGCAATCCTATAAGATTTAACTTGAGTAATTCGATTAGAGACCTTAGGATTGGTTGTTAGTAGACTCAAGGTCAGCTACTAACATACCATAGGAGTCTCCATGATCCAATTAATCAATAAATAGTTATGTGATAGTGGCATTTAATTTGTAATACTAATTTCTGATAACGATAGTTTTCTAAGTGAATTCCACTATCTTTGTGTTCATTATTGTTTCCTATTTTATTTTCTTTGTTTTAGTTTTAGCTTCTTTCCATTAAAAATCTAAAATCAATCATTAGGATGGATAACAGGGGAAGGGTAAGTACTAGTACTCATAGTCTTCGTGAGGTCAACTCGGGGAAGTGTAAGTACTAGTATTCATAGTCTTTATAAGGTCGAATTGTACTTACTAATACTACCTACAAGTACACCGTGCACTTGCAGTATTCAACATTGACTAACACGCTCTAGGTCAATCAATACCTATTCTTCACTTTACTAAAATTGTGGTATACATTTGTAACTATACATCAATTGAATTGGTTAGCAATACTAATAACCTTTCATGTGAATGAATGAATAAAAAGAAATTAATTAGGTTAAGTAAATAAATAAAAATGTGTTAAATAACTAATTATTTCGTTGGCCCCTTTTTGAAAAACAAAAGTTAAAATAGAGACAGTAGTTAGTTGGAAATGTGTTATAGCAGAGTAATTGGGGGCATTCATGAAAAAATGTTTATTTGCACATCAAAAGGCTGAATGACAGTCCAACTAAGTTAAATAATGAAAAACATGGCCTAGTTGAGTAATTGTGGAAGATTCCTAATAGAATGTTTGCTTTTGTGTCAAAAGAATAGGTTAACTTTAAAGAAAGTTTAAAATTTGGTATTTAAATAAATAATTCCTAATGATATTTGAAAATAACAAATTTTTTAATGAAAGCATACTTAGTGATAGTTGCCTTTTTGATTGATTAGTAATTATAAATCCATGTTTATAAGTGCCATAGGTGTATAAATATGTTGTTAATATCATGATTGCTATGTATATTCAATTCCAAGAACTTAAACATGAAAGGAATAGGTTAGTATGTTGGCACAATTTGAATGATTGACTTCTATCGTTAAATTGATTTCGTAAGATTTGATGCCAATATATTATTATTGCATATTGCATGAATGTTTTCTTATGTGATATGTGCTTAATTGATTATGAATTTATTCCATAATACTTAGTGATTATTGCTACGAGAATGCTTAGGAAACTCACTTTAGTTCATATTTGATTTAGGCATAATTTAGAAGCGAAAGAGCTAAAGTGAGTCGAAAGAACTATATTTGAGCCTTTTTATGAAGAAACACACTCACTTGTCTTCATGGAGAAAGAACAAGAAGGATTAGAGAAAGAGAAGACAAGAAAATGCTAAAAGAATTGAAGAAGCTTATGGTCATGGCCTTAAGATACATCTCATGGACATGACAAATAAGTCATGGCTGTGAAACAATACCACCTCACCCCGAAACCCTACATTTTTGTATAAAAGCATCGTTATGATGACAGAAACTGATGTTTTTATCTGAGAAAAAATTGAAGAGTCAAAAGAGAGGTTTTAGGAGAATGAAGAGGGGCAAACCTCTCATCCTTTGGAGATCTATAGAGAGCTAGACATTCAAACACTAGTTCAGAGGTAACATCGACGTCAACCACCTGATTAATAATTTCTTTCATTATTTGTTGTTCTTTCTCTTAGGGATTGATTATGTTATCCTATGTTTAATATTTAGGTGTTATGTGAGAATGATTGAATACTCTATTTTATTACTTTTATGTATGAACCCATTGCTAGAATTTATATATATTTTGTAATTGTTATATTTGAGATTCATTTGTAGCGACTAATGGTTCATAATCATTAGGGGCAACATAACCTAGGTTAAATGAACCGAGCGTATGTGGTTGCTATTTAGATTTGTCTATTTTCCTAATTCGTATTTCAGTTGTCCAATTAAATCTAGAAAGTGTATCCTAGGTTGGACAATGGTTGGGTTTAATTAATGAACGTATCTTAATTAAACACAACCTGAAGGAAAATCTGGATTAACAAAGCTTATTATTAATCTATGATCAATAGTTTTTAGGAGAAGTTTGAGAAAATAAATTAATGAAGTATGTTTAACTGAGTATAGGCTGAGATTAAACTAAGAATTGAACTCCTAAAGAATCAAACTCCCAATGAATTCATCACTTTCATCATTTTCAAATGTTTTCTTTAATTTGTTTTTATTAGTTTAGTTTCTTTTTTACTTTTTATTTCAAACCAAACAAAATCTCTCATAACCTAATCACCAACTATTTTCATAAGAAAAGCTAACCGAACACTCTCTGTGGGATCAACCTACACTCACCACTACTATAGTAATAGATCTAGTTTATTTTGAGTAGTGTTACAATGCACTATGTCAATTTTGGAACTGTTGTAGGGAAGTGCGATGTTTTAGTTTTTGTTCTTAATTTTAATTGGTGTTTTGTACATATTTGTTTTTAATTAGTTTCTTTTCAGTTATTTCTTGATCTTTTCACTTTTTTTAATGTTTATGGTAAAAATATATCATAGACAAAAGTAATTTTTTATATAACTCATATTCCCAATCCTATAGCTTATATTGGAATGATCATACTAACTTTAGTTATGGATGAGATAATCAACCAAATTACTTCCTTGATAATTTGTAGGACACACAACAATTCCTGTACAAACTAGAAGCTTCTTATTATAAATCTAGTCCATTTCTGGAAGAATTACTAAATGTTATGGCTGCTAACAATGTCGAAATTACATATAATAATTTACAGATCTGGTAGAACAATTGATAGGGCGTGTCGAATACACTATAAAATTTACCTAACTCTGTACACTAAAATTTGTAGTTATGGTGAGTCGGGATTGAATCCACATGGAATATTCGGTTAATTTTTATAACAAAATTAATTTATGCTAGGAAAAAATAACAAAAGGGGGAGGGGTTTGAATTTTAATCAATTTAGAAAATAAAAACAAATTAAACTATCAAAAACAAATTAAAGAAAGTAAATGGAAATGATTAAAGTGTCGAATATGAGTAAAGTCTATTTCTAGGTTTAATCTCAGCCTAAACACGATCAAGCATATTCTATCATCCTAAAGTCTTTACCACTCTCTTCAGACTATTGATCTAAGACTATTCGAATGCTCTACAAATCCTGATTTTCCCTTAGGTTGTGTTTAATCAAGACATGATCATTAATTAAACCTAACTATCAAATAACCTAGGATACGATCCCTAGATTTAATTTGGCAGTTGCATTATATTGAATGCAAAAGTAAACTACTTATTTTTCACTAAAAATCGCAAGTATATAGGTCGTTACTTATAGTAAAAGGTGGATATCAGCCCATAGAGATTGTGCTTAGGCACTACTTAATTCAGGTTGTGCTTTGTTTAAGAATGAAATTCAAATAATAAAAACTGAAAAATAAACTAAATCAAACAAACTAGTAATAAATAAATAATGTAACAAAAGTGCAGAAACTTTGATTTCAAGATTAAAGATTAGAGATCACTTTTTCCTTATCTTATCTCCCTCCTACCTTGTTGATTGAATTATGCCTCACCTAAGATGTCCTAATGTTTCAATCACCCTCTCTCAAGGTGTAATCAAATGTCCTTATGTAAATTAAACGGAATTGACAATGCAATCTCTCAATCTACAAAATTAGTCCACCAATTTAACTAGTTATGAAGCTATCCTATAGGTAATCAACTAATTAGTCAAGATCTCTCTCTAAATAATCAATTAACTTGATAAATGTAGGTCTATAAGGTGTGAACTCTAACTGTACAGCTCTACACAATTTACCCAACTCAATTTCTCAATATATTGTAAGGTTTAAGCACAATATTTATGAAAAGCATCTATTCATTCAAAACAACAAAGTGGGAGTTCAACAAGTAATTTAACGGTAATCTCTATAATAAATTCAGCCACTCATAATAGGAATAAGTTCAACCATATCCATATTCTCTAGAATACAAAACATACTAAAAAACAAAAATAAAACAAAAACAATAGTAGCGTTTTTCCTCCTTTTTGTACTTGAAAATCTAAAAAATGAAAGCTCTTGATTATTAGTCCTGATTCCCAGCTTTTGCACCTAGAAGCTTATGACTTTTTGTGAATAGTCGAACAAAACGTGAATGGTGGCTATTGAATATCTACATATGTAAAGAATGCTTTTTTAATTTTTTGTCTTTTAGTCAGCTAGGTTTTTTGGGGTCTGAAAAGATTGAGGAGTCCTTTGAAAACTTGAGTCTAGAAGTATCCCGGTGTTTATCCCGGCATTGGCCACAATCGTGACCTATATTAAACAGTCGCGGGCTTTAAGTAAGCTCTCTGTCACGATCATGACATGTAAGCCACAATCATGGGCCAATCTTGATGCTTCAGTCACGATCGTGACCTGCCTGTCACAATCATGGGCTTGTGTTATGGCTCGGTTTTCCTCCGAAACTCCTCCGTTCTTCGATATTCACCATAAAATAGTAGCAAACCTATCAAGGCACCTCAAATACACAATATGGAAGCTCAAAAGTATGCTCTAACCCATAAAACACATAAAATAGAAATATTTAACAAACTAACACAATTCTAACCTAAACACATACTAAATAATCAAATTAACAACTAAACACACACCAAACTACCCACTGAAACACGATGCAATATACAACTGTCAACATCCCCATACTTAAACTTTTGCTTGTCCTCAAGAAAAAATCAAATACAATGAATAAAATTCTATCACTTTATTTTCACAAAGATTAAAGCATGCAATCCCTCAAACGTTGGCCAACTCAAGTGTCAAGCTACTACACACATCATGACTAGTTTTCATTAATGCACAAAAGCAAACTCAACTTATGAAACCATCACTCAATGATAAGTATAAACTCAAAATAGACATTCCTTATAGATTTCACTTATTTCTCTTAAGTGTTTGATGGTTCGTGTTTCGCTCAAACTTCCTATAGGAAACTACACTATTATAGGCTTACTAGTACACCAATTCTCCTCCACAATGATTACATACTAGGATAGATCAAAAGGATTTTGTTGCAGGTTATAATCTGCTTAAAATCTGCTTAAAGCATTTCAAAAAGGAAAAATTTATAGTAAAAAATCCCAAATTAAAGTATCACTTAACAGTCTATTAACTTGTGATTGGGCAAGCTAATAGGGTTTGTGGGTTTTAAAATGGGGTGATTTTAAGAAATAAAGGTTAAAGGTTCAACGAGGCTAGCAAGGGATAATAAAAGAGTAGGTTATTTAAGCTAAGGGTTAAAACTAAAAGGGCCTTAATCATTTCTATCTAACATGGTTATATTAGATTGAAACCAATTCAAAGCAAGTTTTGAAGGTAATTACTTAAGGAAGCATCACACAAACAAGGACATGAAATGACTATAGAATGAAGTTATAAAGTCTCAATTCCTCACATAGGCTCAAATGAAAATCCATTATGCTTCTATACACTACCTTATTGCTCAAGTGTCAAGCTCTGAGTAAGCTTATGCAACCAACTACTTTCATCACTCTGTATGATTCAATCTCTATTCAAGTAGCATAATTTGAGTTCATGCATGCGTTTAATCTTATTCCAACTAGCGTGATAGGGTCTTATGGCAAAACATTCATCACAAAGATTCAAATGTAAGGGAAATGACACAACTAATAGTAACAACCTAGCATGCATCCTAAATGACACGCAAAAATGCAAACAAAAATGCAAAGACTACCTTCCCAAACTTGAACAACACATTATACTCAATGTGAAAAGGAGAAAACCCAAAACTAATAAACAACACAATGAAAACAAAACACAAAACACAAAACACAAGAAGAATAATAGAAGAGATTAAAGGCAAGATAGGTTCATGGTAGTGGGGGCGATAGAGATGGCACATTTTTCCTCTTGTTCTTTAGTCCTCCAACAAGCTATGATGCACAACAAACCTTTAAGTAACCTCAATACACATCACTGAGCACCTAAACAACTAGAGATTAAAGGGAAAAATAAGTTAAAACCTAATCAAAACCAAACTAAACACTATCAAATCAAAGTAAAATCACACTAATACAAAGACAAGCAAATGAAAGACAAGCATGCTAAGTTAAGGTCATCGGCTTGACCATTCCATATGCATCTTGAAAGAGTGAGTGAAAGGAAAGAAAGTACTTCCCTTTCTTGTGAGAATGGCCCTCTAAAGCATAGCTTGCAACTATGCTCATTAACTTTAAAGTTTCACCCTTATCATTTTCCAACTCAAAAGCTCCATGGGGAAACAATTGGATAAGCATAAAGGGGCCACTCCATCTTGACTTGAGCTTTTTAGGAAATAACTAAAGTTATGAATTGAATAAAAGCACTAAGTACCCACTCTTGAATTCCTTCTTCTTGATGTAGGCATCATGCAACTTCCTAGCCCTTTCCTTATACAACTTGGCATTTTCATATGCATCATTCTTTAACTCTTCCAATTCATCAAGTTGTAACAATCTCTTCTCGCCCGCTAGCTTCCAATCCATGTTCAATTTTCTAACTGCCTAATAGGCTTTATGCTTTAACTCCAATGGTAAATGGCTAGCCTTGCTATACACAAGTTGGTATGGTGTTGTACCTATGGGAGTTTTAAAAGCTATCTTGTAAGCCCACAATGTATCATCCAGCTTCAAAGACCAATAGTTTCTTGAAGTGTTCACTACCTTCTCCAAAATCTTCTTCAACTCTTTATTCACCAACTCTACTTGGCCAATTGTTTATAGGTTGTAAGAGGTTGCCACTCTATGATGAACATTATATCTCCTCAGAAAGGCCTAGAAAATGACTCCCTCCATCACTTATAATAGCTCTAGGCACCCTAAATCTGGTAAAGATCTTCTTGATGAACCTTTGCGCCACCTTGCCATCATTTATTGGAGTAGCTATTGCTTCGACCACCTACCTAGGCATATAATCAACTCTAACTAATATATAAGAGTTACCTAGGGAAGATGGGAATGGTCCCATGAAATCCAAGCTCCACACATCAAATATCTCTACCTCTATGATGTTTGAAAATGGCATCTTATCTCTTTTTAAAATATTTCCCACTATTTGGCACTTATCACAATGCAATACAAAATCTCAAGCATCCTTGAACAAGTTTGGCTAGTATAATCCATACTTCAAAATGCAAGCAACCATCTTGTTTGCTTCGTAGTGTCCTGCATAAACTAAACTATGACACTGAGTCAAAACTTTAAGCATTTCATCTTTAGGGACATATTTACTAATCAAATTGTTGGATCAAATCATAAAATATAAAGATTTGGCTAAAATGGTATATTTTAAAACTTTTTAGAAATCAAAACACAACAGAAGCAAGATAACCAAATCAATATGTCAATCCATACATGATACAGTATATGAAAAACAATTATCATAAGAACAAGATGGAGGCTATATTATCGACTGCTTTTGCTACAGCTTTAACTCCTCGCTGTGCTATCCTCTCCTTCTTTAACCTTGCTTTTGAGTCCTTTCCTTTGTCAATTTATCTTTTCCTTGTTCATGTATCCTCAACCAATCTGATCTACCACTTATTCTTCTTGGACAACCTAGTTAATAAGATCCTTTGGTGGGAAAGGAGAAGAAATATTTAGAGGAGATTTTTCTTAGAAGAATGAAGCCAAAGATGAGACACCTCTCTTGAAAATTTCTACTAACATATGCAAGAAAGGAGAGAGAGTCCCAAAAATGCAATAACACCTCTCTTACACCTTGTCAATTTTGGTTATGCATGAAAAGAAAGGAGGAAAAATTGTGAGAAACTTGGAAGGAAGAAGAAAAGAAGTGGAAATCAACTTGTTAGAGGTAAGTTTTCATCTTTCTTCTTGTTTGGTTTGACAAACGAAGTAGAGAAAATGGGTTTTTGTGTTAGGAATGAATGTGGAAGAAGATGGTTTAAGGGGAACCCATTTGATCTTAGGGTTTCCAAATTAGGTTTTGGGTTTCTAACCTAGATGGACTATGGGTAGGTTAGGTTTAAATTCAATTTTAGCATTTCTTTGATTCTTGAAGTTTTATG
>JAOTJB010331237.1:0-13290 GCA_027123815.1 Erythroxylum minutifolium
TTTGCAAATCTGTGGTGGCTTCCAAGGTTCTAATCTCGATCCTTGTTGGAGTTTATTTCATGATCATATCCCTCTTTCATGCCTACTATGATATCTTTTCTTCTGTCTCCTAAGAATTCTAGTATTGTCTTGAAATCATTATCTTTGGATGATTCCATGCTTAGTAATAAAAAATATCAGCAACAAGCTTTTAGGCAAAGATTCCTATCAAGCTTTGATCCTACGTTTTTGCAAAAAGTTCTGCTATTACGAGCATGCCAGATACCGATGCAAAGAATTTTAGAAATACTTGGCATGTCCAATTATAATGAGCGTCAATGATGGTACACGTGGAAATTTCCTCAAAATGGTTGATCTTATCGAAGAACTACTATCTTCCTGATATTTGTGTGATGTTTTATTTGCTTGACTGATATTTGCAATGATGTTATGATCAACAATCTTTATAAGTTTCCAAAATCTGACTTCTTTCTGTAAACGTAATTTTGACAATAATTGACATATTTCTAACCAGATTCAAGTTTTTTATTTATTTCAATAGTTATATTCTTGATAACCTCTCTGTAAGTTTGATTTGGTACTGGGCATATTGGCCAGAGCTAATCTATGAATCATTTGCTTGTGCAAAAACTACTGTGACAGAATTCAAGCATCAAATGGATTGTCGGTATTTTATTTTATGCATATGTATCACAGTACATAGATTCATAATCTGTCTAGATTATTGAAATTTTGCCTAATCAATCTTGGATTCATATGGCCATTCCTTCCAGTTAAGCTCCATTGGAGACTTCTTTTATTTTATGCATCTGCACTCTTGGTCTGAGTATCTCTGTGCTTAAATGTAATGTGAAACCTTTGTTTCATTCCTTTTTTTGTTTTTGAAATCAAATCCTGCTCATATATTATTGAATATCATGATGAATACAAGCAAGAATACATTCCGGAGGAGTAAGTCCCCAAACATGTAAACTAGAATAAGAACCCGCTCCCTTTGCCAAATGGTGGGCTGCAGAATTCGCTAGTCTACTAACATACTCAACCTTTACATCATTTAAGGTTGTCAATAAATCTAGACAATCAGAAACAATCAAACCCACAGAATTAGTTCTTCTGTCCATGCTTCTAATGGCCTGGATCACGCTGAGGCAATCCATCTCTATAATAATTCTTCTCCTAGCCCTCTGGCTGATCCAGACAAGAACTGCTCTCAATCCTAACGCCTCTACAATCTCAGGTTGGGTTTGATACAGAACCGGCTCTGTGAAGCCTCCCATGAAGCGCCCCCTATGGTCTCGGAAGACAGCCCCAATAACGCCTTTGTCAGCAAATATCGCCCCATCCACATTTATCTTAGTCCATCCCTCTTCCGGTTTCCTCCATTTACTATCCACCCTAGCCGGTTTATCAGCTCCATTCAATATCTCATTTGCTCTTTGCCAACTGTGAAGCATGTTCAGTGAACTGTTGACTACCTGTTTTGCGTTTCTCAACTTACCATTCCAGACCACATCATTACGTCTCCACCAAAGACCCCAGCAAACCGCAATGATTGCCTTCCACTGATCCTCAGGAAACAATTCAAAGGCTGCAATAAGCCATTCCCATAAGCATGTAAAATTCCCAGAAATCGAATTTAGTCCAGCTTCACACCAAACATCTCTGGCCCCCTGACATTCGACTAGTGCATGTAGAGTAGTTTCCGGAGATTGACTGCACACTGGGCAATTTACATCAACATTCAAGTGTCTGGAATTCAAGTTAGCCCTTGTGGGAAGGCACTGGGATGCTGCTCGCCAAACTAAGTTAATCATCTTCGGAGGAGCCTTTATCTGCCATAATCTCGGCCAAATGAGCTCATTTGGGATTATATTTTCAACTGGATCGTGAAGTAGCTGCTGTGACCTCAAGACACCATAGCCTGTGCGAACTGAATAAACCCCCTTCCTGTCATGACCCCATGTAATCGCATCTTTCTGACTTGAGAGAGGGAGTGGGATCGATAGAATCAGCTGTGCATCTCTTTCAACAAAGAGTTCCTTCACCAACTCTTCACGCCATTGATTATTGTGGATAAGTTCACAGACCTTCATGTTCTCCAAGCCACTGATAGTAGGGGTGATCAATTGTCGGTTGGATGGGTCCGGTAGCCAATTATCGTTCCAGACTTTTACATTATCCCCTGTAGCGATGGTCCAAAAACAACCTTCTTTGATCAAATTATGTGCTGCAAGTATACTCCTCCACATGTACGACGGATTGCTACCCAATTTAGCATTAATGAAAGAACTTGAGTTGAAATAACGAGCCTTTAGAACCTGCGTCAACAACCCATCCGGATTTTGCATAATCCTCCATCCTTGTTTGGCTAGAAGTGCAAGATTGAAATCCTCAAGTTTGCGGAAGCCCAAGCCTCCGTTCTTTTTCTGTTCACACAAACGACTCCACGCCATCCATCTAATGCCTCTTCTTTGAGGATTGTTGTTCCAAAGGAAGCCATTCATCATTTTCTCAATCTCACGGCAGAGTTCTTTAGGGAGTAGAAGTAACTGCATAACATAATTCGGAATTGTTTGGCGAACTCTTGTTGTAAATTATAATAATTTCATATTTAAGGATATTTATTATTATTTTTATTCGATTTTTTGATGTAATTATTATTTATCATATAATAAAAATTGAAATTGTAATATTTTAAATATTTTATATTATTCTTGATTTTATATTTGTATGATAATGATGATCTTTTTCATATAAATTGTGGTTATTATTTATATGTGAAATATTTGAAAATTATTGTATTTCATATTAATTGTGATTATTATTTATTATTTTGATTTTTAAAAACAAGGTTAAAAATATATAGTATAATTGTACAATATGACAATAGATTTTTTGAAAATTTAAAAAAAATTTAGGAACTATTTTATAAATTTAAAAAATTACCTGAAACGGTTTCTAATATTAAGCGGTATTGATACAGTACCGTACTAGAACCCAATCTGATACCAAATTCGATACGGTATTCGTAACATTGTGAGTAATACTAATCATAGCATAGAGCCTCGAGTGGAAGTTTTATCGCATGAATATAAGCATTAGTTTCTTGTTTTAATTTAATGTCCGAACATTAATTAATTGATATTTAGATTTTGTATCCACTAATTTAATATTTTAAATTTGATAAATTTTTAGTTTATGTGAAACTCTATGAATAATTTTATGTGCTTTGTAGTTTTTTAGTTAGCATCTTTTGGTACGGAATATGAAAATAAGAAAAATACAGGTGGAGAGTTTTAACGTTAGCAATCTTTTTCAATCGACAGTTGTGGCAAAGGTACGAGTGCTCTTGCATTATTAAGAGTGTCTTTGCATTATTTGAATGGATACTATAAATTTGTAGCACACCTATGCAAAGACGAAGCGCTTCTACACTCGTTGCCTAGAATTGAGAAAAGTATACATATCATTGCATTACTTTAATGAATACCATGAATTTGTAGCACACATATGTAAGAAAGAAGTGCTTCTAACTAAAGACGATTAAGACTATTTTCTAAAGAGAGACACTCTGTTCTGAATATTGCACTCTTCAACATTGGTTGTCATCATTAATAGACATTACAGTTCTTTGGTTCGAATATCGCTCGGTAACTACCTTGGGCGCTCACCAGGGTCTGCCATAGAGCCCTCGATCAGGAGGGACAACTAAATAAACAGGTGTGCACCCGAAAGCGCAATGACGAGAATACTCCAACCCCCAAACCTTCTTAGAGTGCAGTGGTGGCCGGAGAGGCGAGGCCAACCATCATACCTGACGTTAATGCATGGCAAGATGAGGAGGACATCGCCATTGAAGAGGGTGATATCCAACTGACTGGAGACTCTTGGGGTGGGGGGGGGGTGCAACATAAATCTATCTTACAACCTCCGTAACAAGCTGCATAATCAGTGGGCTAAGGTGGTAGTCGTCAAGCTCCGTGGCTGCAGAATCGGATTTCGGCTACTTTGTGTGAGACTTTACACCATGTGGGCTCCGAAGGGACAAATGAAAATAGTTGACCTTGAGCATGACTATTTTCTAGTGAAGTTTAAGGAAGATGAGGATTATTTAAAAGCATTGACGCAAGGACCTTGGATAATCTTTGGCCAAGCTTTGTCGGTGCAACAATGGCTTCCATCTTTTCATCCATCCCAAGGCCAAGCTCACCGTACGGTAGTGTGGATAAGGTTCCCCGACCTATACATTGCATGGTATCATCCTCAAATCTTAACAGCCTTAGGGAACCTTGTAGGGACGACAGTGAGAATTGACAAAGCAACGCTACAGACACATAGAGGGAAGTATGCAAGGCTGGCGGTTGACATTGATCTCAGCTCTCCGTTACGTCACAGTGTGGAGTTAGACGGTGAAACTCTTCTAGTTGTGTATGAAGGTCTGCCCCCGATTTGTTATTCGTGTGGAAAAATAAACCATGACGCTGCGACCTGTCCTCAACGAACATCAGGTTCCTCGGAAACCAGCACTCAGGTCGACAGTGCAGGACCGTTGGTGGCGTCGACTACCACACCAGGTATGGATGGGAAGACAGCTGCAGGCATCTCTAACGGATGTAGACCCTGGACGCAGGTTTAGAGGATAAATGGCCGTCCTGTCAACCAACGGTCCACTCCGACTGCAGCACATCCTACTTTCCAGAAAGTAATTAAAGCTGGTAGTGACAGAGAGGTGAAGCCTAGGGGGGGTCGCGGGTTCACACTATTGACTACACAAGAGACAGTGGATAATGCTACTAAGGCACGTCAGGCAGCCCCATAAGCAAGCAATCCCTTTGGGTATGGACAAAGATTAAATGTGACTACAGTGGTCGGAAAGGGTAAACAACCTCAGTAAGGGCTAGTTTTTAAGGCCTCCAGGCCCAAACGACATCCTAGGCAGAACTCCCGAGGACCACTGATCGCCCCAATTCAGCCAACCCAGGGAGAAAGCTCCCACGTCAGGCCTATACAGGAACAAGGGATGCCTAATGTCCCTCCAATCCAAATGCAACCATCCCCTAGGAGAACCATTTAGCTGTTGAAATTCTGTCCCACACGGAAATGATTTGCGATAGCCAAATCCTTGGGGAACAGGCTCCGGTTGTTGAGGCGAGTCTCTAACTTATGGAAGGATTCGAGAATCAGGAGGCGAGTAGCTCTTTCCTCGAAGGCATCGAAATCCATCCAACCGAACCTCCAGACCGGGGTATCCCGACAGGTGACCCGACAGAATTAGATCACATGCAGACTGAGGAGGAAGGTTCTCCGACGATTCAGGCCGTAGCCAATTTAGCAGACCCCGCAGGAGGTACAGTTCGATTACAGTCGTAGAGTTGAATCGTTTCTTTATTTTATTATGTCAATTTTCATTTGGAACTGCCAAGGCACAGGAGGACCTAGATTCTTAGCCATCCTACGTAATTATTTGCGTACTATTAAGCCTAGTATTCTTGTTTTACTGGAAACCCATATTAGTGGCTCACAGGCCAACAAGGTAATCCATTCGTTAGGGTTTGATTTCTCCTTTAGAGTAGAAGCTGTCAGTTTCTTAGGAGGAATTTGGTTTTTTTGGAAGTCAGATTTTGATATTTCGATAGTCATCGCTCATCGCCAGTTTATTCATACCATCATAAAACATGCTTCGTGTGTTTTCAATTTTACAGCGGTCTATGCAAGCCCGCAAATCGCTTCTCAAACCTTACTATGGCCAGTCTTAAGTTGGCTTGGCCAATTTATTCATAGACCCTGGCTTGTAGGAGGGGATTTTAATGCAAAACTTGATCAATTGGATAAACTTGGGGGGTTCGGTCTACGAGAGTGGTGAATAAAAAATTTCAGGACTGGCTCGACGGTTGTGGGCTTCATGATCTAGGTTTCACTGGTTCTAAATTTATATGGCATCGAGGCATGATCCAAGCTCGCTTGGATCGTGCTTTTGGCTCAACAGCCTGGCTCTAGGATTTCCCTCACTCAGTGAATCAACACCTGCCATTTCTGGGGTCAGATCATTGTCCTTTGCTGATACACCTCCATAGACAGAATCCTAGGATGTCTGAAACTACTACTTTTAGATTTCAGAATGCTTGGCTCACCCACCCCGGATTTGAGGATGTCGTAGCAGAGCATTGGCTTCCAATTGAAGAGACGATGAGTAAATCGCTTGTAGCCTTCTCCAAGCATCTGTTACGATGGAATCAGCAAGATTTTGGTAATATTTTTCATCGTAAAAAATAGCTTCTAGCAAGGCTGGCGAGCATTCAAAAGGCAATGACGGCCGATAACGTGGACTCGTTATTAGCTTTGGAGGACAAACTGAGTGAGGATTTGACCCAAGTACTGTGTGAGGAAGAAATTATTTGGCACCAGCGTGCCCGTTGCCAATGGATCTCGAAGGGAGATCGGAATACTAAATACTACCACACCCTCAGTCTTGCTCGCAGGAAGAAGATGAAGATCGATCAGCTCGTGGATTCTACGGGATCCCTGATATTGGATCCAGTTCAATTGGGTCTGATCGTTAAGAACTTTTTTGTTCAACTGTACACTACCGATGAAGGCCCTTCCCATAGTTTCCCGCTCTCTGGTGCTTTTCGTCATCTCACAGAAGATGGGATTCGGGATCTTAACTTGCCAGTCCATGAGCTTGAAATCAAGACTGCAGTTTTTTATATGAATCCTAATAAAGCCCCGGGCGTACACGGGTTTAATGTTTTATTTTTCCAAAAACATTGGAGTCATGTTGTACCTAAAGTCGTGGAATACATGAAGGAGGTGTTTAGTGTTGAAAGGTCGGAAAAGGAGTTAAATCACACAATTCTAGTTTTGATCCCAAAAATCCCTTACCCGTCTAGTATGGCTCATTTCCGGCCTATTAGTCTCTGTACTGTGCTTTATAAGATCATTTTTAAAATTATTGTTAATTGTCTTAAGAATCAGATGGCACATTTAGTATAGGAGATGCAATGCAGCTTTATTCCTAGCCGACACATTACTGATAACATTATAATAGCTCAGGAGGCGATACACTCGATTCGTAAGAAAAAGGGGAAGATTGGCTATTTTGCGATCAAATTCGACTTGAAAAAAGCTTATGACAGAATTCGTTGGGATTTTATTCATAACACACTGATGGACATCGGTATCCCGACGAACCTCCTCAGAGTCATCTTGCAATGTGTCACGACTGTTACAATGCAAGTTGACTGGCAAGGCACTTGTACTCAGCCCTTCAGTCCCTCACAAGGTATTAAGCAAGGAGATCCTCTTTTGCCTTACCTTTTTGTTTTGTGCATGGAGCGCCTAGGCCACCTAATCTGGCAGGTGGTGGTGTAGGGCATCTGGAAACTGATTAAGATGAACTCAATAGGGCCTCCCATATCTTATCTCTTTTTTACCGATGACCTCGTTCTCTCTGCTCAAGCTACGGAGTCCCAAACGCATATAATTGCTAGAATTCTGGAGGTGTTCTGTAATGCTTCAGGACAGAAAGTCAACCTGGAGAAAACTAGGATTTTTTTCTCTAAAAAAGTCTCCCATACTACTGCTAGCAGGCTTAGCCAAATTTTGAATATCACGAGGACGACCAATCTAGGAAAATACCTAGGGGTTCCTTTGATTCGTGAGCGTACCACAAGGAGCACCTACCAGCATCTTTTGGATAATGCTCGCAAGAAACTCTCATGCTAGAGGGCTAAGACGTTGTCTTTAGTAGGGAGAGTAACACTAACTCAATCTGTTATTGCGGCTCTTCCCATTTTCACAATGCAAATAGTAAGGCTCCCCAAACAACTTTGTGATGATTTAGAGCATATCATGCGGGATTTCATATGGGACTCAACGGGCGAGTACAGGAAACCCCATCTTGTCAAATGGGACGCAGTGTGCCAACTCAAAAAAGCTGGAGGCCTAGGATTAAAACGCGTCCGTTCATTTAATGATGCTTTACTGACTAAATTGGGTTGGGCTTTAATTACAAAACCTACAGCTCTATAGGTCAGAATCTTAAGAGCTAAGTATCGTTTAGGACCTGGACCTATCCCTGTCAATCTCGATAGGGCTGGAGCTTCAGTTATCTGGCGAGGCATCTCGGCTTGTTAGAAATTTGTTTGCTAAGGTATTAGGTGGTCATTGGGAACAGGGAGGAATGTCTTATTCTGGTTGGACAATTGGGTGAATGACTGGGGCCCTCTAATTTTAGTGGCTACCTCCTCAATTCCTTAAAGCACTCTGTATGCCACAGTTGCAAACTTCACGAATGATGCCAACATCTGGTAGTGGCATCTCTTCCAACATCGTCTCCTGTCCATAGTCTGCATGGATATAGCGACTATCAATCTCAATCGGACTAACCCAGTGGATGATACCATCATATGGGGGCTAACAACTCATGGTAGGTTCACCACAGAGTCTGCCTATGAGTTAATTGAAGGTACTTCCACGCCTGAGGCTAGTAAACATTGGGAGTTAATCTAGAAATGGGCACGTCCTCAGCGGATCAGGGCATTCCTCTGGCTAATGACGAAACAGAAGTTATTGACTAATCAACAAAGAGTGGCTCGACACCTCACAATGGATAACAGGTGCCATGCTTGTCGATATGAGGAATCAACCTTGCATGCCATTTGGGATTGCATACGCGTGAAGGCTTTCTAGTGTAAATTCTCCCCAGTAGTGGTTGACGCGGAAATTTTTCAATTAGATGTGGAGAGATGGGTCCAATCCAATCTTCTGAAGCCCTCATATGTGCAGCAGCTTCAATGGCCTACTATCTATGGAGTAGCGTGCTGGTTCCTTTGATATTGGCGTAACAGTAGCATATTTGAAGATGATTTTGTGTGGCCTGAAGACAGAACTAGGGCAGTAATGGACTACATTCACTGGATAGTAAGGGCACGGACTGTGGAAAGTGCTGTCTTTAGGGACCAGGGACTACCAGTAGGACACCTTACAGGTTGGACCAAACCGATAAAGGGCTGGGTCAAGCTAAATACTGATGGGGCGGTTAAGCCTAGGTATAGCATAGCAGCCGTAGGTGGTCTAATCAGAGATTGCCACGGAAACTAGTGCGAGGGATTCCTCCATCATATTGACCAAGGCACACCTTTAGCTGCCGAACTTTGGGGAGTCCATTCAGGACTGACTCTAGCCTAGATGCTTGGATGTCGCCGAGTGATTGTCGAAGTGGATTCTTTGGAGGTGATCAATATTCTTTCCTCTTCTGTTACACCTTTAACTGAGTATTTCTTTTTGGTGACAGGTACCCGTGGCCTACTACATCGAGATTGGGAGGTGAAGCTCCAACACGTGTATCGTGAAGGGAATCAGTGTGCAGACAGTCTTGCAGCGCTTGCAATGATATCCAGCCCAAACCTTCATATTCTACAGGCACCTCCGGCAGTCGTCATAGACCACCTCAACCGTAACAAGGACGGAACTCAGTACCGCAGATCCCTGCATTAGCTAAGAAGTTAGATTTTTGTTGTTTGGTTTTCCATTGTATATAAAAAAAGAAGTGCTTCTACACTCAATGCCTAGAACTGACAAAAGTATAAGCATACTTGCCCAGGTATGGACATTTTTGCTACGGTGAAAGTTCGCAAAATAAAGAGGAATAAAGGAAGAGCACACCGACAAAATTCAAAGACGAAATTTGATATCAAATTTCTTTCAATTTTTAATTTTTCTATCTCTTTTGAATCATAACTCAAACAATTTTAAAGTTGCTATTTAATTTTTATAGAGTTTTCTATTTCCCTTTTAGGGTTATGATCTCACGAAATTATGAATTTTTTTAGTCCACTAATTTTAATTAAATTAATGTTTTATTCCAATTCTATATTAAATATTTTATTCTATGATTAACACTTGTAATTAAATAATTACTTGGTTTATAGTTCAATTTGAATTGAGAAGTAATAATTAATTTAGGCACTGGGTGAAATATCATAGAAGTTTATGAAATTGTATACAATACTATGAATTTCTTATGCTTAATGAATTAGTTATTATAGAGATGTCGTTAACTTGTTTATTGAAATATGTTATTTATACTTAAGAAAAACTAGAAAAACTTGCTAGTAATATAGTGAATAAGTATTAATTGATTAAACTGGGTGCTTCAAATGGGATAAATCTTAGTGAAATCGTAAGTCCTAGATCCACTTAATATTAACTATCAATCATTTTAAGTTCTTTATGTATTTTTGTTTAATTATATCCTTTTATTATTCAAATAAAATTAGATTTAGATTAATTTCAGTAATTAATAAACATTATCCTTATAGGATAATATTTTTTTCATCACTGTATTACTTTTCGCGATAGCATAGAATTGAGTTAGATAATTCATAATATTAATCAGAATAGTTATGAAAACATATATTAAATCATGTGTAATGTGATACTATTTCACGGTTAATATATCAATATGATATGTCATATTATAAGATTATTATTTAATAAACTATACCTTTCACTTAGTGATGCTCGTAAAGAAAAGGATATTAGGTTGAATTACACATAAGGAAAGAAGTTTAATTTGGGTTTGATTGTTGAGGAGGTGTGTGTATGTGTTGTGGAAGAGTTAGAGGTAGGGATTATCCCATTTGTAGTTGAAACTTTATATTATATGACTTCTTTTTCTTTTTTGTAAATTGTTAAACTTTTGCTTTAAATATTAGAATTAAGTTCATATCAATAGTATCATATTATAAGGTCAATTGATATAATAGTCATGTTTGCAAAATTTTCTGGGTGAATGATATTAAAGTAATAAAGAATTACTATATAAGTCAACCATTTCCTTAAACTAAACTTTATTAGCAGAATTTTAGTTTGGTTTAGAAGTTAAAAGCAATTAAGGACTTAAGAACTTCAACCATTAAATAAATATCCAAAAAGTAGTTCATAACTTATATAAAGTGGCATTTGATAGATTATACAAATAAATAAAATTCTTTTTTCATTATATTCTCAACATATCATATGAAAATTGATCTAAAATTGTGAAATAGTTAATATGTTATATTGATGGATAAATATATGTACACATATTTCCACACAATAAAATTTTTCTATAGTATAGAAAGAAAATTATTGATACATAAATACATAAAATAGATAATCTGAAGCATTTTCAAGTAATTTTAGCATTCTTAAAATTTTCAACTTTTATATATTTCCTAAGAAATCATAGGTTATTATATATATCAATAAAAAATTTTCTAATGCAATTAATATCATTACGGTGGAGAATAAGGGATAAAAGTATATAGTTTCTTTATTGAACAAGTTATGGTAATAATTTTACAACACTGTTTCTACTTTCTAAGATATTACTCAATTATGTGGCCCAATTTCTATTTTACCAATATATACTCTTACCAACTTATCAGATGTTCCTCCTTAAGTTTTAATCCTTTTTTATATACCATTTAATTGAATGATTAACAAATGAAAGCCCTCTTTTAACTAATAATGTCCTTTTTCTAATGTATTTTTATAGTATTTTCACCTATAAATTCATGTTGGTCTTCTAAATTCCCTGATAATATAGTCAAATTCTTGGAACCCTTGTTCTCTGACCAGAAATCTATAAAGTTGTCTATTTTTCTCTCCAATTATGTGAGGCATTATCCATTTAGATTTAATAACTTCTTTGCCAATCAAATTGGTTTCTTAGAGGTTTGTAGAAAAGGTGTTGAGAAGTCAATCTCTGTATCTAAATAATACTGTTGTGTTTAGAAACTCCAAACAAGCTGTTGGGTTTTGCTAAAGGTTCTGAATCATCTTTATCTTTACTAAGCAGCTTCATCTCCAAAAAAAATTCCTCAAGAGACAACCTCTTTTTTGATAGCACCATTCGAAGATAAGGAAATAGTTGATACTATTTTTATATTAGATGGGATGAAGCCCTAGGGTTAATGTATTGAATGGATTTTTCTTTCAGAAGTCTTGGGATGTAGTTAGAAAAATGATATTAGAAGCTACTCAAGAGTTCTTCAAAATTGGTAAGCTTTTAAAGGAGATTAATAAAACATTTATCCCAAGTTGTCTAATCCAACTTCATTCAGTAATTACAGACCTATCTCTTGCACTAATTTCCATTATAAGATCATCTTAAAATTGATTACTATAAGATTGAAGAAAGTTGTTAATACTCTTATTAGTGACAATAAAGGTGCCTTCATTGAGAATAACTAGATTGTGAATAATATTATACTAGTTTATGAGCTTCTTAAAGGACATTTAAAAGGTTGAACCCTTGTTAATTACTCTATCAAGGTTGACTTTAATAAAACTTTCGGTAGTATTCATTGGGATTTCGTGTCCTAACAGCTTGAAGAGTTTGGATTCCTTGGATAGTTCATCTTTTAGATTAAGGAATGTGTCTCTATCGCTTTTTATGTTGGTGAATGGAAGCCCCTTTAAGTTATTTAAAGGGGCTAGAGGAATAAGACAAGGTATTCCTCAAGGGAACCCTATATCTCTATTGTAGAACACCACTCTCACAGGGCATATTCCCGAACACTAAGATGGTATTCGAGAACATACTCTACTAGGGTGGGATGCTAGAACAGTCAAATAATCAAACTCATTGAAATTTTTTTCTTCGACAGACATCACACGCATAACATTAAAAACCAATAATCAAAATCGGCCCTTTTTTCATAAACATCATAATCACAATTGTCATTGTAAACTCACATTTAATCAAACATTAAACACATTATCGAAATTTTAATAATCATTTGGGCCCATTACAAATACCAAAATGTATTTGATCACAATTGTTATTACAAACATAATTCATTTATACAACAAATGAAGCTTATGGAATACATTATTTAATACTAAATTTATAGAAAATATATGCAGATGCCAACTTATCCCTACCTCTATCTCTTACTCAAATATAGTGGCTCGACTCCAATTTGTCTAACTCGAAATCTTTTCTAAGCCTGAAAAAAGTTACAAATATTGGGTTGAGTTTTACGAACTCAGTGAGCGGACCATCCTCGATGGCTCACTCAATCATATAACACATCAATTCATGTACTCATAAAATTCACATCACTTCATCAATTCAACATGTTAAGTTGCATACATTTCATTTTCACTTAAATCATATTTCACATTCAGAAATCATTGAAACTATTTATTTCTACCATTTAAATCATATATATCAAATGTATATGAAATACTCATGAGACTCACTTTTATTTGTTATTGTTGTGACCAAGTGCCTGTAAC
>JAOTJB010331254.1:0-13287 GCA_027123815.1 Erythroxylum minutifolium
GACTATTATGTAGATGAAATTGGTTGTGAATTAAGGGTATAATGAAGGTGAAATATATGTTTAAGAAAGATGTTAAGCAATGTTCTTGAAATGAGGAGAAGTAAGGATTTGGTATAATAGTGAATGATAAAGGTTATGTTTTGTTTTTGTATGATTAATGAACAATGATTTATAGATTGTTTTAATGGTTGATATTGAGATGTAATTGAGGAGAGAATGAAGAGGAAATGAAGTAGAAGTGATTAATTATGCATAAGGTGTCTTTGATATGGTATGAAAAGGTTAAGCATGTGGAATAAGTTTGGATTACATTAATGAAAGGATTAAGTGAATGATAATGATTTAAATGAATAGACTTTTGTGGATTTTAATACAACTAATATGGTAAATAGGTTAGCATGAAATGAAGTTGTATAAATGGACATGAATTATGGAAAAATTGGAGTGATAGTGTTATTTCTCAGTGTGTTGAATTCATGGAAAAATGAAGGAAGAAAAGGAAGAGCACTATCGCGGCATAGTCCCCACAATCGTGGCCTAGATTATTTAGGTTCTGTCACAATAAATAAGAAAGAAAAGGTAGAGCACGATTGTGGCATAGTCACCATAATTGTGGCCTGGATTATTTAGGTTCTGTCATGATCGTGGCAGAGTCCCCATGATCGTGGCCAGTTCTGCATGCCTTTTTCACAATTGTGGGAAGGTCCACCACAAGCATGGGTAAGCACAAAGAGAGAAATGATGTCTTTTAAGTGGTGTTTGAAACAACTAATGATAAGATACTTTCTTATGATGAATTTAGGCTTAAATGAGGCTTTAAATGAACCTAGTTGATGCTTGATGAGTAGCTAAAGTGTTTGATAAGTTTAGATTTATTATTAAGAATGATTAAGAGATGTGAATTACGGATATATACCCAGAATAGTCAAATTGAGCATGCATTATACATGATACATACACATATGTATATGACTGAACACTTATATGATTGTGCAATTTAGTAATGTGTATAAATGTGTGTATTGCATGATATAGAAGTGCAAATAGAACGATAACATCCAGAAATATTTGAGACGTCAAAACAATAGCTAACTGCAGTGCACTGTGAGTAACCTAGATCGTCTCACTAAGATTGTTTGTATTTGCTTAAATTTAAATTATTGAACTGATAATGATGTGAATGTAATGATTTTAGACATTAATGGTTCGAGGAGTTTGATAATTGAGATTGTATGCTTCATTGAATGTGAATGAGAAAGAAATAAGTGTTCTCACTTAAACATTGAATGATGGCCTATTATTCGATAAAATTATAAAAATTGAATGTGTACTGAATAAAAGTGATTGACTGCATATATGTGAATTCATGCATCTCATTACATCAAAATACATGATCAGATAAAGGCAATTGTGACCAGAGTAGCCAGCAAAAAAGAGCTTAAAGCTCAGAATGTATATAAGAGCCATAAGCTTAGCATGTAAAATGAGCCTAATATCCACAATAGATTCGGGACAGCTATTGATGAGCCCAATATCTACAATGGATATGGGACAGTTAAAAAGGCAATCGGTCACAATAAAATAACAACTGAAAGTGAGTCACATATGCATTGCATATACATTTTGGTATGTATGTTTTAAACATTTGAAATGGTTTTTTTGAACTATTCTGAATGAGAAATGTGTAATAATTGAACACGATTGTATTTAATTCAATATGATGATTAGTGAAGCGATGTTCATTATGTGATAATGTGAATTATCTGTGAATTTGGAATGTGAGCTATTTGAGTGAATTGATATGAGTGAGCACATCGATGATGGTTCAGTCACTGAGTTTGTAAACTCATCAAAATTACAACGTTGATTTTCAGTTACGAGAGAGGAGACTTACCTTTAGAAGAAACCTAGTACTGTATTTTGGACTCAAGAAATGGCTTAAAGGTCGGCCAGCTGAAAGTGTGGAGTTTAAATCAAGTGTTTTTGTATCGACCTCATGTCATGTAGAACATGATGTAAAGTGTGGTAAACACTCAAATGTTTAGGATATTGTATATATGTATGGATCATGTAGTGAAAAGCTACATTTTAAACTATGTTTTTATAAATGAAATGAGGAATTGAGTTTTTGGATATTTTTGTCACTTATGTATGATGCCATATAAGTAAATGTGATTGTTCTAACGCGCTGCTTTCATAGAGTGTCTTCCCAAGTGTCCACGGGAGTCCTCTTTGTAATTATTACGTGTAAGAAATGTGATAGTAAGGATTGTAACAGATATGAAAAATGCTTCTAGACAATGTCATTTCATCTCAGCAGACATATCATATGAGAAAGTTCAACCAACCTTATTAGTAATTAAGAAACCATTACTTCTTAGCACAATAAAAAGTTCTATTGTGACCTATAGTGGAATGAGCTTTTGTTCTCACTCTCCTATATTAAGTGAATCCTTCAGTTGTCCATGTGATTAAGCATTTATCACTGGAAAAACACAAATATAAGATAATGTAGGGAATATAAACAAAGAACAATAATTGATGATGATGCTCTTAATAGCAGTCAATGTTAGGTATAACTTCAACGAGTAATAGGAATAATAAGAGGTAAAACATAAAAGACAGATAGTAAAAATTGGTTGGCATATTCATCGATAATAAGTGGACATAGTCCAAACAACATACAATATTAAGAAATAAAAAAAACACAATGAGGCAGATAGCAATGGAAACAAACACATAAACTTAGGGGACCATAAAAAACATAAAAGGTAGACAGCAATGACCTTCCATGATGAAATGTCATATAAGGAAGAACACACAGTGAAGAAGATGGAAAACACATGAAATGAGGGATTGTGTTTGTCAAATTGTGAGGAAGATCATGTAACCAACTATTTTTCATCACTCAACATGGTTCACTCTCTACTCAAGTGGCCTAATCCGAGTTCAAGAATGCATTTAATCTCATTCCAACTAGCATGATAGAATCTTATGGCAAACTAAATTAAAATGATTTAAGTGTGGTTCCATTGTTTAACACAAAACAACATAAAACAACCAAATATGCCTAAAATATGCATCTTATTTAACAGAATGCAAATAGTGACAAAAACAAACTAAAACAATTCAATTGACAAAGAAAATATCACCTCCCCACACTTGGAGAACACGTTAACCTCAATGTGACAAGGCAACCACAAAATAAGGTAAAATGACATCAAACCAAACAAAAAAAATCAAACCAAACAAAAGGACATCAAACTAAACAAAAGACATCAAACCAAACTAAAAGAAAAAACAACTATCAAAGAAATTAAAACAATGTAAAACATTCAGGGTAAGGAAGCTCATGGAGATTATGATGGCAAAGGCATTAGAGTAGGGACTTCAATATTATTCCTCTGGATGAATTTGAGGGATTTCTTCTTCATATATAGCTGCTCCTTGTGCACTTATCTTCTCTAAGTTCCAGGATCATTAATTTGCGATGTCATTTGTTGATGATTAGAGGCCATATGGTTAAGGATTTATAGGGATCTATCGACCTCTGTTGTTGTAGTTGATTCCTCTTCCACTACTTCTTCTTGAGGATTGAGGGATGCCTAAGATGTGGATGGTCGAGAAGTGGCTACATCCTTGTCCTTCTTGTTCTTAACGGTTGTGCGTCTCTGAGGATTTCGGAGCTCCATAGAATGGGTATTCGCTCAAGGTTACACGCACTAAGTTTTACTATTTTAAACCTTGGTTAATTATACAAGCGCAAGGTCGTTCGCATAGTACCTAAGGTGTCGATCCTACGAGGAAGGGAACTAGTCCTAAAATCTAAGGGTAGCTAAGTTTACAATTAACCTAATTAAATAACTAATGCAGAAATTAAATCAATCAATAATCAATATGAGAAATTAAAGTGCCAGAGAGTAAACAAATAGCAAAATCATAGCCTAATCCAAAATTGACCTAGAATTTACCAAGGGAGAGAAAGGGGATTTTAATTTGAAACTGAAAAAACCTAACCAATTATACAATTATTGAATTAACGGGTCTTGGCGATCCTAGGGTGAATTACTCTCTCTTGAGTTATAATTTTTAACCCTAATTAGTAATCCCTAATTCAAATTATGGGAATTGTGATCTCTCGATCTACAATTGGTTCAAAACTAAAATTAGTTCTAAATTTGCCTATTAACCTATCGAGAATCTATGCTCGATCTTTCGTTACACGACTCTACCAGTTTGACTCAATTCTCTACCTATCGATTCACCTAACTCTCATTAGCCCAAATCGATGGTTTTTACCTGGCTCACCCTCTCAGTTTGTTGTCGATTTATTAAGAACAGAATTGAAATCGCAATCAACTCAATAAAAAATGCAATTGAATAAATTTTATTAATCTCAATAGTCAAAATCCAAAGGTGAGTATAAACATAAATTCAACATCCAACATAACGAATCTCAAAACCTATTTAAATTATATACATAGATAACACTGAAATAAATGGAAATACTATTGGGAATCAAATCTCGAAAGCAACAACAGTGGGAAACCACTTGTTTCGGGAAGTACTTCGCGCCTGGCACGTCTCCCTGTCTCTTGATCTCTCTAGGTCTTTCTCAGATTTAGCAAAATTTCACTCTTTTGGCATGACTCTCTCAGTTCTCTAATGACTGCTGGCAGCTATCTTGTAGTGTGTTATGTATTCTATAGCAACCCTAGGTCAAACTCGGGGTCGAAACGGTCAGAAAAATCACTCAAATTTTGAGTTTTCGTATTAGCCCAATGCAGGGCTCGTTCATGGCCCTGCCTGCCACGATCATGACTGGTGATTTATCCTTTCTGTCATGATCGTGGCCTAAAGTGCACGATTATGGCTCTGTCACGATCTTGGCTCCTGGTGCACGATCGTGGCTTGGCTGCTTCTAGCTCTTCCTTGTCTGTCACGATCATGGCCACTGTGTATGATCGTGACCTATGTCTTTTAGCCTGAAACTCTTTAAATCTTCATCATTCTTTCCCGTTTACCCTACAACACTAACACACACATAAAGGTACCTCAAGAATATAACAATTAAGCTCAAAGATTCACACCAAACCATATAAACACATGAACACACAAACTATCAAAATTAACACAAATACTCACTTAACTCTTAATTTAACGCTAAATACTTACCACATTACACCCTTAAACATCATGCAAAATACAACTATCAACATCCCCACACTTAAACATTTGCTTGTCCTCAAGCAAACAAAACAATAAAACACATAAAAACATATAACACACAATGCAATAATGAGGCAATGGCTCTGACTTCATGAAATAACGTAATCTAGAACACAATCATCCAATTATGTCAAATCATTAACAAGCAAAATATGTTTCTTGGGACTTGAACTAAATATACAACTTAATCGAGACCTAAATGTTAACTTATTTACCTTTTTCAATTATACCCACATATTAATAATTCTTCGACCCCCAGACTTTGTAACTATTCCTCAGCATAATTCTATGAAAATTCAAGCTTATTACAAGTTCGGTAGGTGTTTATTTAAAACCCTTTTTTTAAACTGGGACTTAGTCTTTTACTTGGAGGCAAACATTTGTGATGAATGTCGATCTGGCCACTCAACTAAGTCATTTATTAAACAGCTTGGTTGAAATGTCATTATAGTCTTTTTACATGAAGGAAAATATTGTGATGCATGTCGATCCGGTTACTGAGCTACATCACATTTTTAACTGACTACTAGCCCTATTCGTAACCCGAAGGCCAGCGTAATAGTGAATTATTAAACTAGCACATTTTTTATTACCTACCTTGTTTCTTTTAGCTATTCATTTCCATGAAAAATACTAGTTACTTAACTTAAAAGATCTAAAATTATAAATGAATGCGACAATTTAGAGGGTGCCAAATTTACACTAAGTCCAAAATACACTATATATTTATCCAAGGGCCCCCTATTTTGCTAATTTGATAGGCTAATGATCGTTGACAACTTGATAAATTATGTCCCAAAATTAAATAAATTTCACTCAATCTAAGCCATTGACACATTCACACACTTCATAAATTGTAACCTACTCCTATTATACAGTATGCAAAATCACATTCAAAAGCAAAATCATAGAATCCCTCCCTACACTTGAACAACACATTGTCCTTAATGTGAGAAGAGAGCATACACCCGGGGGAAATAAACACAATATACCAAAAAAAGAAGAAAATACCAATACAAAATGAAACGAAAAGGGTTAGAACACAAAATCGTTTATGGTGAAAGAGGAGGTGATGGCTATAATGTTGAGACCAAATCAGCTTGGCATAAAAAATATTTCCCTATCTTATAAGTTAGTCAAGAGAATAAAAGAATTAGCACTCCAAACCGTTCCAAATTATTCATCACTTATTTAAGAATTTAAAACAACCCTAACTATATAACAATTTAAATATACTACTAAACGTCCTAATTTATAGTCAGTAGCTTGACCTTCATTCTTTAAAACTCAACCAAGATCAATTATGAGTGGCTTGCTTCTACCCTTTTCGTTCAACATCAATTTTGCAGCTTGTGAGTAAGCTAAAAATTGCAAGATGATCAAAAGGACAATATTGATAAAATTATGAAAACCAATTAATTTCAGTAATGCCCTTTTCATTGACAGACTATTAATAAAATGGGGATTAACAAAACTCCCTGAATCTTCCATTGAATCTAACAATTTGTCCTGTACGAAGGTGAATTGCTCTCCTTCTTCCTTCATCACCTTCGTCTCCTTTACTCTTTCCACTTCATAAACAAAGATTATCATAGTTTCTTCTAACTCAATGTTTGTTGTCATCTATTTATTGTCCTTTTGTTCGTCAGAAGATCCGAAAACATCAATTATTTTAAATGAATTACTAACATGTGGATTCTTAATTACATCATTCATGTTAAATGTCATTTGATCATCATCCATCCAAAAGATAAGTTCTTTTCCTGAATGTTTCCCCAAGATTTTTTGATGGTCACATATGGTATATCAAAAACTGGTGGATAAAAGGGAGGGTTGACATTATTTTCTTCTTCCTCTTATTTAATTTCTTGGTCTTCTCTAAGGTTGGGTTTAGCTTAATCTCTCACTGGTTCTTCAAGCTCTACCTCATTCCTAAGTGTGATAGCCTGGTATGGCTCTATTAAATTCATTCTCATGCTGCGTAGATAGTTTTCAACACTTTGCCTAAAAAATTCGCTAGAAAGCTGGCTTATTCGAACTTCTAGATTGTAAATAGAAGAGGCGTGATCTTCTGCTACTTGCTTAAACTTCTCTTCCAGTCTCTTATGGTTTTCTTCCATATTCGTGAGCTTATCTATTACTTTCTCTAGCTTGGAATCCTATGAATTGAATTCATCATGTTGAACTTCAAATAGGTCTTGAGGTCCCATGTGAGTGCTTGCATTGTACGAACAATAGAAATCTAGGTGGTTATGCCACCCCGAAGTGTACGGGTTACTATAAGGATGATGATTTCCCCATCCAAATTGGGGCTTTTTGAATTTTGCAAACATCCCTTGCTCCATATAATACACATCTTCCATGACTATTCTTTTTATCTCTTTTTAGCATTCAACTCTTTAGATGTCGCATTCTCACTCTAAGATGTCTTGGTGTGTCTTTATTTTATGCCCCAAATTGATGTTTTTAAAAACTTAATTTAAAAATGAAAGGAAGTGGCAAAACGCCTTATCACCTTCACCAGCAACGACACCAAAAACTTGTTCACTTAAGTTTACACGTTACTACTTTTATCCTTAGTCAATTCCGCAAGCATACTAGTTGTTCGCGTAGTATCTAAGGTGTCGATCCCACGAGGATGGGAACTAGTCCTTAAATCTAAGGACAGTTAAGTTTCCAATTAACCTAATTAAACAACTAATGCAGAAATTGAATCAACCAATAATCAATATGAGAAATTAAAGTGCCAAAGAGTAAACAAAATAGCAAAATCACAGCCCAACCTAAAATTGACCTAGAATTTACCAAAGGAGAGAAAGGGGATTTTAATCGAAAAATAAGAAAACCTAACAAATTATGCAATTATTGAATTAACAGGTCTGGGCGGTCCTAGGGTGAATTACTCTCTCTCGAGTTATAATTTTTAACCCTAATTAGTAATCCCTAATTTAAATTATGGGAATTGCGATCTCTCGATCCGCAATTGGTCCAAAACCTAAATTAGTTCTAAAATTACCTATTAACTTACTGGAATCTATACTCGATCTCTTGTTAGACGACTCTACAAGTTTGACTCAATTCTCTACCTATCGATTCACCTAACTCTCATTAGCCCAAATCGATGATTTTTACCTAACTCACCGTCTCAGTTTGTTGTCAAATTATTGAGAACAAAATTGAAATCATAACCAACTCAATAAAAAAGCACAATCGAATAAATTTTATTAATCTCAAGAGTCAAAATCCGAAAGTGAGTATAAACATAAACTCAACATCTAACACAACGAATCTTAACACCTATTTCAATTCTATACGTAAATAAACTAAAATAAATGGAAATACTATCGAGAATCAAATCGCAGAAGCGGTGACGGCAGGAAACTAACTATTCTGGGAAGTATTTCGTGTATAGCGCGTCTCTATGTCTCTCTTCCTTTGTCTCCTTCCTCAATCTCTTGATCTCTCTCTAGGTCTCTCTCGAATTTGGCAGAATTTTGCTCTTTTGGCACAACTCTCTCAGCTTTCTAATGACTGCTGGCAACTGTCTTATACTGTTCTATTTATTTTGTAACAGCTCTAGGTCAAACTCAGGGTCGAAACGGTTCAAAAAATCACTCAAATTTTAAGTTTTCATGTCATCCTGATGCAGGGCACGATCGTGGCTGGTGATTTATCCTTTCTGTCATGATCGTGGCTTGAACTGCACGATCGTGGCTTGAATTAATGCTCTTTTTCACGATCATGGCTCCTAGTGCACGATCGTGGCCTCGCTGCTTCTAGCTCTTCCTTCTCTGTCACGATCGTGGCCACTGTAAACGATTGTGGCTTATATCTTTTAGCCCGAAACTCTTCAAATCTTCATCGTTCTTTCCTGTTTACCCTACAACACTAACACACACATCAAAGTACCTCAAAAATATGACAATTAAGCTCAAAGATTCATACTAACCCATAAAAACCCATAAACACACAAACTAACATAATTAACATATAAATACTCACTTAACTCTCAATTTAACGCTAAATACTTACCAGATTACACCTTAAAACATTATACAAAACACAACTGTCAATGGGGCTCCAAAATTTCAAAGCGTCTCAAATAAGGGACATAAAAAACATCATATCTAGCCGTAAGCACCTAATCCACATCAAGATTGTAAAATAAAGCCAAAGCAGTAACAATGTATGACATGCCAAAATAAGAGTTTTTCTTATTAAAACAACTCATAATAGATCGAAAAATCCAATAAGGGGTATTTATTTTAATTTTTTGATCCATGCACCAAAGGAAGAAAAGTTCCTTAGCCGAGCACTTATTACTTTCAATTTTGTTAAAAACCATTAAGCACATAAACTTATGAAGAAGTAAGTGTTTGGTGCTGTGAATTAAAGTATTTGGTGCATTCCTATAGTCAAAATTTGTTTCACCCATTAGAATTTTCCAATAATCATCCATAAAAGAGTCATCATGATCATCCAAAACTTTAGTGTTTGATAAATTAAAGTGCATGAATGACAGTATAATCAAGTTTATGAGCATGACCACCTATCCTAAACAAGAATGTATCCATTTTAGGACTATAGCGCACAGTGGTGAAAATTTTGACAGTCATCATAGGATATATTGGCACATCACAACGAATTAACCGACCCTAACCAATATTCGCAGCTAATATCTCAATGTTTCACCTTAATCCTAGAGTTTCTAACAATTCAAAATTAAAGTATTTGGGAGACTTTAATTCTCTATCGTTAAAGTCATGATATCACATACCTTTGTCTTCCAAAAAAATAGGGAATGGGGTATGAAAAGTAGCCGCCATATTAGGTTTACTTTCTTTGGAGACTTGAAGGCACAATTCGTCGGTTGGTTTCTAGGTTGCAAGCTTCTTTGGAGCCATTATGAGACAAAAATTTGCAAAAATAAGTAAGAAAAAGGTGAGCACGATTTTTAGAGAGAAAGAGATAAAATCTTACCAAATCCTTGGATTCTTGAGAGATTAATGTGAAATAAGTGTAAAGGAATGAAAATTTGATGGAAGAAGTGAAGAAAATATTAAGATTTGAGTGAAAGATGAAGGATTGGAGAGGTTGGGAGAGTGGGTGTCGTGGTTTGTAGAGAGAGAGATTGTGAAAATTTGAAGAATGAAGAAAGAAGAAGAAGGGGGAATTTAATTTTTGTTTAGATGATGGATCCCACGATTGTAAGAATCACTATCATTAGGCTCTAGAAACTTTCTGGAGAGCCTTCCTATGGTCGTGGGAAACAACCTCATTACCATGATCATGGGTTAAGGCTCTAGAAACTTTCTAGAGAGCCTTCCCATGGTAGTGGGAAACAACCTCATTACCACGATCCCCACGATCGTGGGTTAAGGCTCTAGAAACTTTCTTGAGAGCCTTCCCACGGTCGTGGGAGACATACCAATTCACACGATCATGGGTTACTCTAATTTTTCTAACTTCTTAGCCCTCTTCCAAGCTTAGCATACATTCTCAACATTCAAACAACCTACAAACACATCAAAATCACCCAACCAATAAGAAATTTGAAGAGAAAAAAGTTAAAACTCAAGCAAAATCCAAATAAACACCAAGCACACTCAAATCAAACATAATCACAACCAAATAAATAAAGCAAACAAATAAACAAGGACAAGCAAAAGAAAGGTAAACATGCTAAGTTAAGGTCACTAGCTTGACCATTCCTCATGCATTCATGAAAAAAGTGGAGAAAGGATAAATATGACTTCCCTTTCTTGTGAATATGTCCCTCCATAATATGACTTGCATCTAAGCCCATTGACTTTGAATGCTTCACCCTTGTCATTTTCCAACTCCAAAGCTCCATGAGGAAACACTTGAAGAATCTTAAAGAGTCCACTCCATCTTGACTTGAGCTTTTCAGGAATAATCAAAGTCATGAATTAAATAAAAGCACCAAGTCTCCACTTTTAAACTCTATTTCGATGTGAGAATCATACCAACTTTTTGCTATTTCTTTGTACAACTTAGCATTTTCATAAGCTTCAAATCTCAACTCTTTCAATTCATTAAGTTGTAACAATCTCTTCTCACATGCTAGCTTCCATTCCATGTTCAACTTCCTACTGGCCAACAGGCCCGATGCTTTAACTCCAATGGTAAATGACAAGCCTTGCCATACACAAGTTAATATGGTGTGGTACCTATTAGTGTTTTGAAAGTTGTCCTGTAAGCCCATAGGGTGTCATCTAGCTTCAAAGCCTAATCTTTCTTGAAGTGCTCACTACTTTCTCCAAAATTTTCTTTAACCATCTATTCATTACCTCCACTTGCCCACTAGTTTAAGGGTGGTAAAGGGTAGCCACTTTATGATGAACATTGTATCTTCTCATAAGAGCCTCAAATGTTTTGTTATAGAAATTGCTCCCTCCATCACTTATAATTACTCTAGGCACCCCAAATCTAGTAAAGATCTTCTTGATGAACTTATGAACCACCTTGCCATCATTAGCTGGTGTAACACTCCACTACTATAGAGTATATAATTGAACATCCAGAGGATATTCAAGAACATACCCTATGACAATGGCATATTAGAGTAGTCATGTTCTTTTATATGGTATCATACAAAACAACATAATACTTAAAAACTCAACTTCTCATTTCATTTATAAACATGATTTACACTGCAGTCACTTAAACAAAAATTTACATTATCAAAACATTTGAGAGTTTACAACTCTTTATACAAAAGTTCTACATAACGTAAGAAAACTACATAAAAATAGTCTACTATTTCTCAAATGTCAGCTGACAGACCTTTCAGTCATTTCTTAATCCAAAATATTGTTCTAGAGTATCTTAGAGGCTAAGTCGCCTTTCTCATACCTGAAAATCAACATTACAATTTTGATGAGTTTTGCAAACTCAGTGAGTGAACCATAATTGATGAGCTCACTCGTTTCAATTGCACAAATATCTCACATATAACCAAATTCACAACATTCCTCATCTCAATAAGACATAATGAATGTTACACATTTCATATACTCTTTTCAAGCATAATTTGAACATTTATCCCAATCAATCACATTATCCACAAATAAAAATATATGGCATATGACTTTATCATCACAATTTCATAATTTTATGTATAATCGTGTATAAATATAAATGTAGATACATGTAAGACTCCACTTTCATTTTTATTTGTTGTGACCAAGCGCCTTTCACTGTTCCATATCCCTTGTGGGTATCAACTCTTTCATATACTATTCTGTACCTATTATGGCTCTTTCATTAATCACATAGCTAGGCTCTACATGCAGATTTCTAAGCTTTAATCTCTTTTAGACTGGCTACTTCGGTCACAATACTTTTATCTGATCATGCATATTAATTTGATGCATCAAATCACAAAATAGACTTTCAATAACAATTATCCATGATGCACAGTCAAAGTCTCATGTTCATCAAACCTAAGTCCAGCATTCAACACTTATGTTGAAAATTTCGAAATATTTTATTAAACTCCTCAAACTATTAATGTCCAAAATTATCACAATCAGGTCATTAATAGTTCAATAATTGGGAGTTAAACATAAATAAAACAATTCTAGTAAGAACATCTAGGTTACTCACCGTACGCTCTAGTATACGCTATTGTTTGGATGGTCCAACAATGTTAGAATGATGGCGTTCGTCTCGAGTGTCGAAAATCATACAATTCACACATAATTCACATTATAAATTAGATCAATCAAATACATATTCAATCATGCACATATATATGTTCCATATTCAATGCATGTTCAATGAATTTCTTGGGTATATTTTCCTTAATCACAATTCATGATCATTTAAACACCATAGCTTGTACATAGTTAGTTTGCAATTAGGTTATTACCTTAAGTACACTTGATCATGCTAAATTCATTAACCATACATTTACGAACTCTTTTTTAGCATTACAAGTATTTATATAATTCCCAATTCTCATTCATCCATTCCTAATGCATTATTTATATCGTTTGGAATACATTTGTATTGATAAAAACATCTTCATTCCTT